>PVIY010010967.1:6936-67032 GCA_004026745.1 Myrmecophaga tridactyla | reverse complement strand
AACAATGATATAGCTTTCACAATGAGACTCTGTGAATGTGAAAACCTTGTGTCTGATGCTCCTTTCAGCTACTATATCAACAAAAGAGTAGAACATATGGAATAAAAATAAATAATAGGGGGAACAAATGAAAAAATAAATTTAGTTTGAAATGCTAGTGATAAATGAAAGCAAGGGGTAAGGGGTATGGTATGTATAAGCTTTTTTTCTCTATTATCGTTTTATTTCTTTTTCTGATGTCTTTTTATTTCTTTTTCTAAATCGATGCAAATGTTCTAAGAAATGATGAATATGCAACTATGTGATAATATTAAGAATTACTGGTTGTATATGTAGAATGGAATGATATATTAATGTTCTTTTGTTAAGTTTTTTAATTAATAAAGTTTAAAAAAAAAGTGGCGTTATAAATAAAATATACACTAGTATGGGTATTTACATTTTCCCATACATTATCTTTACTGGAGATCTTTAGTTGTTCATGTGGCTTCAGTTGTCTAGTGTCCTTTCCTTTCAATCTGCTAAACTCCTTTGGCATTTCTTGAAGAGCTAGCTGGTTTAGTGGTGGTGTAGTCCCTCAGCTTCTGTTTATTCTGTGAATATTTCCCTCGTTTTTGAAAGACAGTTTTGCTGGATACAGAATTCTTAGTTGGCAGTTTTTTATTTTGGCACTTTAAATTTATCTTGCTGCTGTCTTTCTTGTCTCTATGGTTCCCACTGAAAAGTTGGTATTTATTGAGAGTCCTTTGTGTTTGACATATTGCTTTTCTCCTGTGGCTTTCATAATTCTCTCTATCTTTGGCATTTGACAGTTTGATTATAACATTGGCACGGTGTGAAGCTATTTGGGTTTATCCTGTTTGAAGTTCACTGAGCATCTTGGATGGGTTTATTCAGTCTGTCATTAAATTTGGGGAGTTTTTAGCTGGTGTTTCTTTAAATATTCTCTCTTTTTTTGGGGCTTCCATGATGTGTATGTTGGTCTGCTGGGTGGTGTCCCTCTCTCGGGAATTTTACATCTCTGTTACTGTGGTCTTCAACTCTTTCGGTTCCATCTTATAATTTCCATCTCTGTATTGATGGTCTCTTTGTGTTCATCTACCAGTTTCCTGATTTCCTTTAGTTCTTTATCCACGTTTTCCTTTAGCTCTTTGAGAATGTTTAGGAACTTTTTTAAAAAATTGAATTAGTGGATTTAAATCCAAAACCTGTCCTTATCCTAAAATGCTGAGATCGTCCTTTCTGTTCCATCATTCATGCCACATTAAATCACATAAATATTAAAAAACCGAGGTTTTAAAACCAAATATTTAGGAAAGTATTTTCTCCTAAGTTGCAGTTAATCACTACCACTCTCTGTACACACCATAAACTTCCATTCAGTTGAGTATTGACTAGTTAGTTCTTTCTGAATAACAGGTGAAATTGCAGGTCTATAAAATGCTAGTCTTTGAAATTTTCTTTTTTTTTTTGCATAGGCAGACACCGGGAATGAAATCGGGTGTCAGGCATGGCAGGTGAGAATTCTGCCACTGTCGCACCACCCTGAAATCAGTTTTGAGCAAATCAAAGCAGATCCTCTGTTGTTCAGTTTAGAGTATAAATTAAGACCAATTGATCTCTCCAAACTTTATATTTTTTACAGGGGACAAAATTCATTCATGACCCAGATAAGCAATATGACCGCTACAAGGTTGATCATACTAAGATAGGCTGGTCTCTCTGGGCTTCTGGTATATTGCCTATGCTTTACCTCATCCAGCTCTGTTGTATTTTCTATCAGATATATCCCCTATATTGGTGTTTGTTTATATGAATAATCATCTAATCATTTAGGCTAGAACTACTTTGAAAACATTAAAAAATATATATCACCTTGGGCAGTGCAACGGTGGCTCGATGACAGAACTCTTGCCTGCCATGCCAGAGACCCAAGTTTTATTCTGGAGCCTGCCCATGCCAAAAAAAAAAAAAAAATCACCTTTTGACTGGCAAAAACAGCAACATGGATGAATTAACCCCAAGGCATTTCTTTTCTTCCTTTGAATGTGTATTTTATAGAAGACAATCATGTTTATCTTGGCAAATTTCTAGTTATATTTGCATATAAAACGTATCCCATCAGATGTTTTACTTGGAATGATTCTCAATTAACTCACGTTTTCTGGTGGGAGGTTGGAAGCAATGTGGGTTATGCTTAGAGTTAATTGGCCAAAATGAAGTCAGGCTCATGTTACCTTGGGACTTTAAAAATTCCATTTTAGTTAAAAGTTGGTGATATAGTTAAGAGAAATATTTTGTATTATGATGTATCTATAATACATTAATACAGTGCTTTCTAGGATTATGTTACATATTAGTCCAGAAACTGATGATCTTGGGAACCAAAGTTTTATTAACTACAGGATTTATTGTAAGCCAGCATCTACTGCAGTGTTCCTGCCTCTTTTTTTTTTTTTTTTTTTTTTTTGCCTGGGCAAGAACTGGGAATTGAACCTGGGTGTCTGGCATGGCAGGGGAGAACTCTGCCACTGAGCCACTGTGCCACTGTGGCCTGCTCTTTTCCTGCTTTTTTGGAGGGGGATAGGGATGCATGGTTCAGGAATCAAACCCAAGTCTCCTGCATGGAAGGCGCACATTCTACCGCTGAACCACCTGTTCCTGCTTTTAAATGACACTTTAAGTGGACTTCGTTAGAAGAGACTTTTCTCTAGTCATTCCCTTCCTCCACCCCCACCTCCACCCTTCATTCTTTGTGCGATCTTTGGCAAGGTTTTTCACCCTTTAGACCCTTGATTTCTTCTGTAAAGTAGTTGGGTTATACTGGAGAAGCCCTGGAAGGTAAAAATACCCAGAATTCTCTATCTTTTCTTACTCTTCTTTCAGCATATATGCCTTGTTATGTCTTTGAGATCATTGTAGTAATGTTGCCCTGGTTCTGTTTAGGTTGCATCTGCACTGGAAAAATGGAAGACAGCAATCCGTGAAGCTCAGACTTTTTCCAGAATGCATGTTCTACTTGGGATGCTTGATGCTTGTATCAAGTGGGATATGTCAGCAGAAAATGCTAGATGCAAAGTTTGTCGAAAGAAAGGTATATTTAGACCAAAGTTGTCAATCTGAGTGTTTCATGAATGAGGATTTTCACTCCCAGGATCTTACGTTCTCTCCAAAAGAATTCTGTACACAGCTTTTTATGTGTGGAGGGGTAGGTTTTATCTTTTCCTTCCAGGTCTGTAAAATTCTAGTCTTTGAAATAAAAGCAGGCCCTTGATTGCTCATTTTAGAGTATAAATTAAGATCAATAGATCTCGCCAACATTTACACTTTTTTTATCCCCTATAAAAAAATTAGTTAACCTGAAATTTTAAATGCTTCCAGTAGTTATCCTCAACGTATGTGCTACCGGCAGGGGGCAGTCTTCGTCCATTTTATAGACTACTCCAGCTTGATGCCAGTCTTTCCAGTACAGAGGCCTATAGAGCAAAATTGTGAGACTGTTTAATGCTGAGATCTTTCCTCATCCCATGTGTGTGAAAGGAACTTTATGTCTAAAAGATCCCCAGTGATTGACATCTCAGTGGCTAAAGTTATTTTGTGAATTAGGCTGTGGGTTTAATTCCACAGGATGAAAAACCTTGTAAAATCATTCAGTTGCTGTAAAAAAACTGTTTTAGAATTAAGGTTGGAGAGGGGAAATGACCATGTTAGGATGGTTTAATATATTTTCAAATGTAAGGAAACAGAAGGACTTGAGAACCCTATCAGATATGAATTGGGAAGCATTTGGGGGTTTGGAGTGGAAGACAGACAGAAAGTGTAATAATTCTTAGGGGATTTGAATCATCCCTTAGAGATGAAAGCAAGTGAAATTTCCATTATTTTTTAGTTTTTCCTTCTTCCTAGTATATGTTAACTGTCGTATTCTAGCCCTGGGGAGATTTTAGGATGTAAATCAGGAGAACTGAGCCCTAAATTACCTATAGTCTAGTTTATGTTACATTTATTTTTAGAAGTAGTTTGCGTACTTTTGAAGATGGGGTAGTGCTATACTGTTAGAATGTTTGTTCATCCTTGGTATTGAGAGCCAGCGGCTCTTTCTTAGAACTCATTTACTGTTGCCACACTTCAGACAATGTCATGTAAGTTTATTTCTTTGCAGGTGAGGATGACAAACTGATCTTGTGTGATGAGTGTAATAAAGCCTTCCACCTGTTTTGTCTGAGGCCGGCCCTCTATGAAGTACCAGATGGTGAGTGGCAGTGCCCAGCTTGCCAGCCTGCTACTGCCAGGCGCAACTCCCGTGGCAGGTGAGAATTTTTGCTTTTAAAAATAAATGCATGAATAAATAGTTATCATAATTAAACTCCAGTTATTCAAGCTGAATGATTCTCAGGAGCTTTAGTTCATCTTTTCATTACAAAGGTAATTTAAGGTACTACAGTAGGAGCTCAGAGGGCTCTGATTTAATTTTAGCTTAAGGTTGACATTTCTAGTTTTCACTGCCAGCCACATTCTGTATATTCCTTTGACCTTACTGTCTTCTCAAGTAACAATATATCTTCTACACTACCCACTTCTTACTTTTTTGTGTTACTTCTGCAACCACCCCCTGCTAAAAGTCCTCAAACTTGCTACCTTCTTTGCTGAAACCTATATTATCCTTCTTATGTTTAGAATGTTGGTGTTGGGTTGGATATCTTCTTCTGCCTTTTCCTCCATATCCATTCATTTGCCAAGTGCTATCAATTCAATGTCAAGATGTGTTACAAGTCAATATCTTGCTCTCTATTCTCCACAGTCCCTGCTGTCATTTACCCCTCCTAGTCTCTCACCTGGGCTCCTTCAGTAGCTTGTCAACTCTTCTTCCTTGCCTCTTATTTTTCTCCCTCTTATCCATCCAATCATTGTGGTGATAAGAGTGACTTACATTAGGCACAGATCTGCTTGTGTCACTTACCTGTTCATAAACTTTCAATTTTTCCTTTACCTCTAAAATATCTGCAGTCTAAACTCTCTAGTCTAACTTTTGTGACTCATACCACAGTACTAGCCTATGTTTTTATGAGCTCTGGTTCCCATATTTATATGATTGTCACAGACTGCTCATTATTCATCTTTACTATTTTCAGCTGGGAATACTCTCTCCCTGGAACTCCCAATTGGGTTAACTGCCCATGGCCCAGCTAAAATTACGCTGTCTTTTTTAAATGACCTCAGATCGTTAGCATTAATTGTTCCTTCTCTGTGTTCCAACTGAGCTTTAGATATCTAAAATAGTATTTAGTGTGCCCTGCCTGTAAAAGTAGTTTTGCACATGACTGACTTACAGTGAGATTGTTTATGTCCATAGAGTCGAGATGGTACTTTGTTCATCGCCCTGACTCTAGTAAGGCCAAGCACAGGGCCTTGTAAAGAGCTTTGAGACCTAATATCTGATCAAGTTAGTGCTGTTGTTTTCCATGTTGGAATTTGAGGTTGTGAAAAGGTAGCTTATAGGCACTCCAGCTTGGCCTTTCTTTTAAAGAGCCAGAGCTGTTTGATCCTGACCCCACCTAGCAGAGCAGTATTACTCTGTTATTTCTTACACCATTCCAGCTACACTAAGAGAGATATGAGGCATGTTCCTCTCAAATGGGGGGGTGAGGGGGAGCTTCGGACCAGCTGTTCTGATCAGGGATTACCATTGCTTTGATGTCACAATCATCTGCAAGCTGTTTCAGCTCCTGGAAGAGGGCCATCAAGGTGGAGTAACACCTGTCAGGGCTCTGTTTGTCCTTTCAGCTCACTCTAGAGTTGGGGGCAGCTTTTAATACCTGAAATGTTACATTATCTGGCTCCTTTTGTGAGACAAAAGGAATAGTGTTTTGTATTATTTTATATGGTGAGGGGCAGGGTTTCGTTTTGTTTTTTATTTTTATTTTGCCAATGGTGTCTTGTCCCATTTGAGGCCTGGTGGAGAGAGCCACATTGTTGAAGCTGTGGCTTTCATCCTGTTCCCTGTGTCCTGGCCTGGTTCAGGTCCCCTCCCCTTGTCATCAAATGTATCTACTTTGTGAAGAGAACAGAGTTTCCAAGTTTCCTGTGGGACATTAACCCTTCTCAGGGTCACTTTGACCTACAACCATATTCCCTGAATGATTTCTGCTCCTCACAGAAATTATACTGAAGAATCTGCCTCTGAGGATGGTGAAGATGATGAGAGTGATGAAGAGGAAGAAGAGGAAGAGGAGGAAGAGGAGGAAGAAGATTATGAGGTGGCTGGTTTGCGATGTAAGTATTCGGTGTGCCTTCATAGTTAACCTCAGGGTCTCCCAAGTTGACTTGGAATGACTGGGTTGGCATTAGATTATTCAGCATCAATATCTTGCTGTTTTCTTGTTTCATACATGTTGTGGCTATGGAGCAACTCAGCTGCCATATTTTCAAATTGGTCTTTCAAGATGCCATTTAACCAAGGTGAGGTGACTTGGTCTCAGATGCATGAACCTATGGTAAATCCACTTGCTGTAAGACTTATAGTGGCATTTAGGGCCTTAAGTATATTCATGACATGCTGGTTCTGAACCTTTCAGTATATGGAGAAAATGCATAAGGCAGGTCTAGGCCCGTTGTCATTTCCTAACAGTTCTTTTGGCCTCTAGTTTAGTGCTGCTTTCAGAGAAGTTATTTTTATCTCTCTGTTTATAGTGATTTTCTTTCCCTGTAGTTGGAGGGGTTAATAGCTTTGCTAATTTGAAAAGAAAAGACGATGTTTCCCTGGCTTATGCTCAGATTTGTTAGGAAGGTTCAGCTCTGTTCTCACTAGTTGCTGGTAGGGGAAAAAAAAATAGGCCTCATCATTTTTGTTTACCTCATTGACTCTTAATTCTCTCACGTTCATTTTTCATGAGTCTTTGAGAATGTTGTCATCTTTCTAGTTAAATATAAAATCCTACAATGTAGCCTTTTAACAGCCTCACTTTTTCCAAAATACACCGTTCTTTATAGGTAAGTAGAAAAGAGACCTTAGATCAAGGTTTTGCCAAGCCTTTAAAGAGATGATACACTTTCCAAGACCATAGGAGCTCTGAATGACTGTATTTGGTAACAGGAGAGAGAGGATGTTTGGCATGACCACTTTCCTAATACTGTGGTACTGTCTTGGGCCTTACCAAAGATCTTTGGACCTGCACAGTTGTTCCCCTCCTCCTGCACCCACCCCATCTTCCTTCGGGGTGTTAATATGAAATAGTTTCATTTCTCCCATTTCTACTGGGCCTCCTTTTGTTCCTTCACTGGATATGACTTTCTGGTATCCCAGGGTAAGTGGACAGAAAGTCCATTAACTCTACATTACAAAGAGACCCTCAACTATTGGCCAGAGAACAATGATTTGGATGCCCATTTTTCCAGGAACTGATTCCACATATAGCAATGTATTGATTCTGTTTGTTTTATGTTTCAAACTTGTGATTGCTTTTCACTTCCATGTTATGCTCTTTCCAAGAAATTGTTCCCCCTCTGGGTTACTAGAGCCTCTGCCAGAAGAATCGAGGAAGTATTGATACTTCGGAGCCCTTTGTCTGCTCCACCTATTAGGTCACCAAGTATGAGCTTCCCTAGTACAGCTCCACACTTTGGACTGGTAGCTATTGCCAGCATCCCAAGCACTATCTTTGGATTCAGCTTCTCACTCTCTTACCCGCCTAGTTTTGAGCAAGAGACCCTAAAATAGCAAAAGAAGGGCTATCATGGTCCCAAAATAGAATATAAGACATTGTCTACTGATTCTGTGTATCATTGCCTCTCAACCCCCCATCTGTCCAAATGTCACCTCCCTACCTTCTAAGCTGTTAGCAAGAAAAGGTCATGGAAAATTTGTTTAGTGAAGCCTTGAGTTAACTTTGTGGAGCATTGCACTGAGAATATATTGCGGAATGTTGGTTTGTCCAAGGCTGAGGACCTGATGTAAACCTGAGATGCAAGTAGTCTCAGTGGCCTTTGTACTCTTTATTCTCTCTTTGGGGATCCTGAGCAGGGTTGTTAAGGAAGTGACCTAGCCCACACTGGCCGTGCTTTTCAGAAATGCAAGAAAGCAGGACTGGAGCCAGCCCTAAATTGATTCAATGAGGGAGGCTTTTGGCTCTTCACATTTGTATCGGCTTTTCTCTCAAAAGACTGGGATGGTGATCCTCTAGGGATTATGACATGGCCTATCTACAGTCACATTCCATCTCAAAGGTGAATACATTGACTCTCTGAGGCTGGGTTTGGACTGTAGGAATTCCAGGTAGACTTACTAGTGAATGGCTTCTCCCTCTGCTGAATAAGTTTGCAGTGAATTCCTTCAAGAGCCTCATTCCTGGGAGTCACTTGAACACGGTAGTGGTGGTGGAGGGAAGTACTGAAATAATTGGCCTTCTGAAGAGACTCTTTAAAGGTCTTTGGCAGTGATAAAAGGTATCCATTTTTCCTCTACTGCTGCTACCTTTTAAAAGACATGACAGCTTCAGTGTCCTGCTAGGTATAGGGCACAAGATAAATAGCAAGAGCACTTTATTTTCCAGCATGAACCAACAAAAGTCATTGTTTTGCTTGTCCAAATTAATCCCCTCCATCCTTCTCCCCATCCCATAGACGTGTTCCCTTTATCCTCAGCTGTTCTGCTCTGAGTCCATATTTTTTATTTCAGTGAGACCTCGAAAGACTGCCCGGGGTAAGCAGGGCATCATCCCCTCTGTGGCAAGGCCAGGCCGACGACCAGGTAAGAAGCCGCATCCTACCAGGAGGTCTCGGCCAAAGGCACCACCTATGGATGATGCTGAGGTTGATGAGCTGGTAAGAATTATTTATCATCTTCCTTCTAACCTTTCTCTTTCTCCTATTTATTATTCCCCCACCCCCACATTAGGAAGTCATCAGACAACAGGTGGGAGCCTCCCCCTCTCCTCCCTCCTCCTTACTTTGGAGGCTGACGAGGCAGATGGGCGGGCCTGTAGGCTGGCCCTCCAGGAACAGCTATGTCCGGCATTCCCCTGCTGTAGCCTACAAACATTGTCTGCTACAGTTAGCAGGCAGCCTGCAACTTGTTGAGGATTTTAAAATAGTATCCATGTGTCTCCATTGGGCTCAAAGGGGTTGGGTCTCTGTTGTGGGAATGTCAGTAATGCTGGAGCCTCACTTACTGTTTGGTCTTTTGTCAACAGTTGTTATGGGAGGGACATTACCCTTCCCTCTGCTCCCTGACCAGTATAATTCTCATGCTTTCGCTTCAGATTTCACTTGAGCTTTAAAAAACTGAAAGGGGAGTCTTGAAAATGTTTGTTTTGATGGATCAGATTGGTGTTGGAGATGGGTTGGGGTATAAAGCAAGCCATTAGGGAGATCTAAGGACATTAAAAGATCCTCTTGCTTGCCCAGCCATAACTTCTTCAACTGGCTATTACTGCTGTGAGTCACAGCTTGTGACCCCTTTTCTCCTTGGCCATTTAGCTTCCACATGCCTTTAGTGAAAGAACACAGGAAAGGAACTGTACCTCTGTCTTTTCTGCCCCGAAGTTGGCTGCTGGTGGTCCAGATAACCCCTCTGGCTTTCTGCAGTTGCATGTTTATACTCATCCAGTGTATCACCATGATCCCATCTGTTCTCAGAGGGTTAGGGTCCTGTTGAGAGGACAGTGGCCCTCTTTAGCTGACCCTTAGCAGGGCTGATACCAATATGGCAGCTGCTCTCTGCTTTCTGTTTCTTTGACTACCATCCACCCAGGAGGAGGCAAGTGGGCCGATGGGAAGATGCCTGCCTGCAGGGCTGAGAGTCCTCTCTGACTAGAATGTCAAATGACCTTGGCTATGTCTGCTGTAAGAAAATGGCTGAACTCCTTTTCCTTTCCTTTCTTCTTCTCTTCTGTTCTTTTTTTCTTTTCTGCAGATATACACATTTTATGCCTCTTCTCTTCTTCCTTTCTTGGTGGACCTGTAATAATGTGTCCTCTTTCTTTGGTACCAGGTACTTCAGACCAAGCGGAGCTCCCGGAGGCAAAGCCTGGAGCTGCAGAAGTGTGACGAGATCCTCCACAAGATTGTGAAATACCGCTTCAGTTGGCCTTTCAGGTGAGTTCTGTATCCCCAAGCACAAGGGTGGGGGCCAGATGAGAGTGTTCAAATAGGGCTGCTTGCTCTATTCTAGGTGTTCAAGCCGAACACCTAGAAACTTCCCTGATCCCTTTCTTTTCAAGACATGTGTCAGCGGCAGGGGAATTAGACTCCGAAACTGGTAGGACAAGTCTTAGGACAAGGTGAACATACCTATGTCTGCAAGTTGACTGACCACCAGGTGTGGACAGTCTCAGGCTGGTGATTTGACAACAAGGATTTTCTCGGTTGCATTCAAGGCTATGTTAATATCTCCATTTGGTTCTTTTCCACAGGGAGCCTGTAACCAGAGATGAGGCTGAAGACTACTACGATGTGATTACCCACCCTATGGACTTTCAGACAATGCAGAACAAATGTTCCTGCGGGAGTTACCGCTCTGTGCAGGAGTTTCTCACAGACATGAAACAAGTGTTTACCAATGCTGAGCTTTACAACTGCCGTGGCAGCCATGTGCTAAATTGCATGGTGAAGACAGAACAGTGTCTGGTGGCTCTGTTGCATAAACACCTTCCTGGCCACCCATATATCCGCAGGAAACGCAAGAAGTTTCCCGACCGGCTTGTTGAAGATGAAGAGGACAGTGAACCAGAGCCTACTGGACAGTCCAAGGGACGAAGACAGAAGAAATAGAGAGGCAGGGTCCTGGTAAGGGTCCTAAAGTTGAGAGAATAGAAGGAAAAGGGCAGGGGAAGGGTCGGAGAGAGGAAAATTGCAAAAGAACTTGGAAGGGAGGCCAGCTCACAAAAGTTCAGAAATGCCCGTCATCTCAAGTTTGTGCTGTTTTTGTAAAACTCCCCTCAGGGCCTTCTTAGAGCAAAGCTCTATGGGGAGTCTGGTATTGGGTTGGTGGTCTCTGCCTAGAAAGATTATGGGCAGAAAAGGGCCTTTACCCCCCCTCCCCCCACACACACATTTCCTAGAGTTTCCAGGAAGAATCCAGGGTATGGTTCTTTTGTGAACCCACTGTCTTTCCCTTTCTTCTTTCCCAGGGCCCTTCCCACTTTGGCCACCACAGCCAGTGCCAAGCCACTCTGGTCTCCAGGGGAGGGAATACTGCATTACATAGAAGGATCGAGAGTAATCAGACCAATTGGGGAGACTGTTGATTTTTTCTTTCTCTCTCCAATCTGTATTTATATAAAATCTTGTTTCTTTAAGCCCATGCTCTGCCTCCCTCCTTCTCCCTCTCAGGTGGCGGTATCAGTGAGTGCCATACAGAATTCTCTATTCACCAGCATCATGAAACAGTAGTGGTCTTTTGAGTTGATCTTGGCAGAGTGAAGGGACATTTCCCGGAGCCATTCCTGAATACTTCTCCCTTTCCTTGTGACAGCTTTCTCCCCACCCCTCACCCCCTCAAAAAAAACTAAGGCACTTCGCTTAGAGACTGGAGTCCTGCTTATAATCATGCATATAACCTTTACTTTGGATGGATCTGGTCAGTGGGGTGTTGGAGCCCAGCCCACCCACATACCAGACAAGCTCTTAGGGGAGCAGAAGAAAAGCAGGAAGAATTTAAATGTTTAATTTTTTTAATTGACTTTTCTAGTTATTGAAAGTTGCTTGTTTCAGCAGTGATATTGTATAAAGAACATCTTGTAAAATATTTCTCTCATCTTGCTTTGGCACATGTACAGTACAGTTTATATGATAACGTGTTTGCTTTAATCCTCCTCCCCCCGCCCCCCGCCCCGTCTTCTCCTTCAGCCCATCCGTTCTTCAGAGAAGTTGGGTGGGGGCTCGCCCAGGCAAGCAGTGGGGTCTGGTTGAAGGAAGGGGATCCCCTGTTCCCACCACGGTGGCTGGTCTGCCCCTTCCACCTGCTCCAGCTGCCTCCCGTGCCATTCTGGCCTCAGAGTCGGAACTCCTTGAGAACCTGGATGTTTTGGTGGTCAGTGTCAGTAGGAGGGGTGGGGCAAGGAGCCAAGGAGACGCTCAGGAGCCCTTCCCTCAATGAGTCTAGCACTAGTTGTTATATATAGGCAAAACTTTGTAGTCTTCTTTCCCTTTTATGGCAGATTTTGATAAAAATACGAAACAGGGTTTAATATTTTCTTTTCTATCAACTTTGAATTTGCAAAGTTTCAGCACCTAAGCCCTTCTGTACCTATTTAAGTTAAAGGAAAAGAAGTCCAAGGGGATTGTAACTCCTAGAATTTGAGAATAAAGTCTCTAATATTAAACTTCAAGGTGTGGTCCCTGTGTTTTCCCTGTCCTCCTTGCCCAAGATCTTGGGAAATTTGCTCCAGTGTCTGGTGGATAGGTTTACCATCCCTTCCCCTGCAGGCTCGAAGTTGGCACTGACAGTCCAGTTTCATCAGCCCGACCACCCAGACCTTCCCCTGCCTCTTATCCTAAATCCAGTCTATTCTTGTTAATAGTGAGAATCCTATGTTTTCACTTCAGTGACAGCTGAAATGTTTGTTGTTTTTTAAATTGTCTTTAAGGAGGAAGGGCCCTATTAAAGGGTGAACTTGTAATAAAATTGGAATTTCAAATAAACATTATGTACTTGTGTTTATAAAGAAGAAACAACCTGGTGAATCATTCTTTGCACTCTTGGGGGTGGTAGTGGATGGTGTACTCCCAAGCACTGCCCTCCACTTAAGGAACCTTGAAGTTTAGAGCCAGTTCTTCTGTGAAGGTGCAGCTTCAGGACTGAGCAGGCAGCTCAAGTCTTTTATCACAGGTGAAATTCACCTACTGCATTTCTTACCTTCCAGGAGACATGTCTGACACCGTGGGTAATGAAGCATGACCTAAAATCCTCACATCCTCTCCTGACCTTGACTCTGTCTAAAATCCAGAAAAAAGCAATAAAACATTTGAAGCTTTTAAGAATGAGGGGAAACTAAGTTTTCCTATTTTACTATGGGAATTTATATAGTCCTTTTCAAACAGAATGAAAGTATAATGAACTCCCTTGTGCTAAGCTTCGTCAGTTCTACTCCATGGCCCACCTTGTTTTTTATGCTGAGTTAGTTTAAAGTCAGAGGCCACTGCTGTGATCCCCCTTACTGGGAAACAAGGTGACTGGTTCCTGACCAACTGGACAGAGGGCAGTGCAAGGTGAAAAGGGAAGAACATTTGAGGAGAACCTTGGAACTCTGGGTTCAGGTTCTGACACCACCTCACGCTGTGAGTTTGGCAAGCACCTGCTTTGAACCAGGGCCTGGGCTGAGCCCTTGACCGCAGTTTTCAGTCCTGCAGAGGAGGAAGCTGGCTTGCCCCAAGACCAAATGGGAGTTGACTAGCTTGTCCATTCCAGGCTTCTGGTTCTGGAGAAGGGAGTTGTGTGGCCTCTTACTGTTTTCTGTATGCTGATGGCTGCCAGCCTATATCCTCGAAGTTGTGTTTCTTGGGTGGGTCTCTTAATAAGTGCCTGGGAGTCTGTCTATCCTTATCCTATGCAACTGTTCAGTCATTCTTCTCCACTCCCTTATTCCTCAGGGGTGTGACCTTGTGGCAGCCACTTTGGTTGACAACTACAAATGGGGACAAGAATACAAAGAGAACTCTATTCCCCAGGACAGAAGTTTGAATGTATATATCTGGGAGTCCATTAAGACTTCTTCATCCCTGGTCTCTGGGCAAGAGGGTCAGGATTCCAAAAGCAACCACTCTTAAGAAGAGGTGCCTTTTCCATTGGGAAACTCTCTTGCCATGGAGCTAGATGTTCTTAGCAGGAAACTGAGTGGGAAAACTGCAGCCGGGTAGAAAGAAGAACACTCTTGTAAGATTTCTCTAACACTTGCACAGAGGTCTGGCCCCTGGGGAGAACCATAGGGGTTCCTCCTCCAGTGTGAGACTTTTGGGCGAGTGAGGGGAGCTGCTGACCCTCCTAGGGCCTCTTCAAGATCCAGCCTGCTCTTGGCCAAGATCATCCCTACTAATCCCTGTCAACTCTGAACAGGTTCTCTGGAACAAGTACTGAGGTCAGGGCTGAGTTCTGTTAATTCGGCCCTCTACCATGCACACGCTCAGACCCAGGCTGACAGGCTTGGCCCACACACCCACATACATGCTGCACTCCAAGATCCAGATGCTTGGGCACCAGGGCTACTGCGGAGGGCCGGGGGGACACAGGGTCAAGCTCGCAGATGTTGGTTTCTAAGGTATTTTTATTTGGCTTTGGAATTTTCTTTTTTGGGCAGACATTCAGCTGTGGGATAACTTCTGGTCTCCTCCGTCTTCCCTCAACCCACTTTGCCCAGCTTCTCTGGATATATTCTCCCTAGGCTATATAACCCCTGCTGTTGCTCACACGCTGAAATCAGAGGCAGAGGGACTAGGCCCACTGGTGTGGGAGGAATTACAAAAGCACTCCAGTCAGACTTGAATTCCCAGCCTCTGCCTCAAACCAGAAGCTGTGTGATGTTGAGTCAGCCAAACCCTCTTCAAACCCTTCCCTGAGCTGTAAAATAGGGATTGGAGGATCAAGTTGGAGGGTTGTTATAAGGGTCTGTAATGTGTTTCCTTCCTTTTCCTCCAGGGTCTGGGACTTTTCCATAGTGTCTTCTAGAGCTGAGAAGCCTTAGCTGGCATCGCCCTGCCCTCCTTCCCAAGTCCTTCATATTGAACCAACTTAGCCTCAAGGGACCTGTCCTCCCCTGGAGTCTGTCTTTCTGACTACACTACTTCCCCTACCCTCTCAACTCCCTCCCGTGCCAGCTGCCCTGGAAGCCAGCCACCAGATTTTTCCACTGAGCCAAGCACACCCTGCCACCTCCCCTTCCACCGACTGGCAAGTAATAGGGGATGAACCAGTGCCACACGATGCTCACTGCTTCACCCCCACACATGACTTGCTTTCTCTTCCCCAGGTCTCAACTCCTTCCTCTCCTCTCCAGCTGCCCCTACCCTCACTGAGGCCCTTGTCATCTTCAGTTCTTGTCAGCCCAGCTCTATACAATTGCTGCCCTCTTACAGCCCCAACTTGGATTCCTTATTATCTTTAGTAAGCTTGTTCTGTTTCTCACTCAAGGACATTCATACAGGCAGTTTCGGTGTGTTCAGGTCACTTGGCTTCAGTGGTCAAAGAAGGCACTGGGACTTGATTTGTGCTGTGTGGGGGTTACGATTTAGATGGGGAGAAAGGAAAAGGAGGGCACACCACAAGTAAGAAACCACACAAGCACAGGTGTGAGAGCCGCAAAGTGCTCTGGGGCCGGGGACACTGTTCCTTGTGAGGGACAGCCCTTAACCCCTTCAATCCATGCTCAGCCTGCCTCTGGGAATTTGGCCCAATCTTGATTTTCATCTGGTTCCTCTCTTGTCCCTGTGAGACTGGTGGGGGGTATAGGGCAAAGAAGACTCACCTGAGGGGGCCCCTGCCTAGGTTTGGGGGGCTCAGCCCTACTACTGATAGGAAGCGGCTAGCCTTAGGCATGTGAGCTCCCCTCCCTTGGGCCTCACTTCCAGCAGCAGGGTGGGCCCCTGGGGCCTCTAGGCACTCATACTGATTGCTGGCTCTGTTAGACCCACACCTGGTTGGAGTTACAGCAACCAAGGCAGAGGCCAAGGTGGGGCTCAGGGGTCTGACCCCAGGCTGACAGGGGTCTCCAGGACAGTCACACACAACCTGCTCCCTTAGGGTGTACAGACAGGGACAAGTCTCAGCAGCCCTGGGTTTCCCTGGCACACAGGTATACATGGTAGCTCTGCCCCAGTAAAGAGCCAGGCATACTCCCCTGTACCTGCCCCATTCCTCACTGCTGCTATCAGTGCCTCAAATCTTTATACAATCCTGAAGGAGTGTGTGTGTGCGTGTGTGCGTGTGTGTGAGAGAGACAATTCCCACTATACTCCAGGGCTCTCCGTCTCTAAGCCCAAGTCTGTGCCACCAAGATGCCCACATACCAGTTCAGCTCCACTCCACCTAGAGACATAGGGGTACAGGGGGGCACTCTGAGTAGGGCCCCCAAGGAATGGGGCAGATACCACAGCAGTCTTGAAGCAAGGCAATGAGACTCCAGCCTCAGCCCCCAGGTCCCAGGCAGGGCTAGCAGAGCGGGCCCGCAGGAGACAGTGGGAACAAATCCTATGGTTCTGAGGAGAACGTCGAGACAACTATGACACCCACTGATACGCTCATTTTATAAAGAAATGCAGAGAGCAAAGTCAGGAAAAGGGAAAACTAGCCCATGGGCCCCAAGCGAGCTAGATTCTCCAGGGCCAGGGGTGGAATTCCAGGAGTATCCCGGCAGGCATCCCAGACTTATGGTGGGAGCCCAAGAGCCCAGACTCAGAGACTGACAGGCAGAGGCTGCCAGCAGGAGCAGAGACAGGTGAGAGGGAGAAAACACCCCCAACATGTGCGCGCGCGCACACACACACACACTTATAAGAGTCTGGGGTTCCTGCATAACACAGCTGTGCCACGGGGGTGCTTCCTCCTGATTGGTGGAGAGCCAGAGACTGGGCATCTGGGAAGGAGCCCAGCACCCAGTCCCCCAGCTCTGTTCACCAGAGGCCTTCTCCCTCCTAGCCTCTCCCTCCCCACCCCAGAGAGAACTCAGCAGTGCCACATGGGGGTTTATTCCAGTCACAGCTTCCAGAGAAACTCAACAATAAATTACACCATTAAATAAACTCCCTGCTGGACCATACCCCACCCCCACCCCCGCCTCCTCTTCCTCTTCCTTTGCCAGGGCCCTGGAGGGGCTCAGCCAGGCTACCCCCACCACTCGCCCCCCATTGTGGGGGATAGGGGAGAGAGCCTCAGTGAGAGAGCGAGGGGTTGAAGGAGCGTCTCCTCGCCCTAGTCCTCAGCCCCCTGCACTCACTTGCCTGACCTTGACAGCTGGGCAGCTGCTAGTCAGCTGTCTTTTCGGGAGGGGGAGGACTAGGCGAGGGTCGTGGCCGCCCCGGTCCAGGCCTGTGTCTGTCCCTAGAGGTGCGTAGGGTTCTCCAAAGCGGGGTCCGTCTTAGTCATGTGCAAGACCACGGTGGGGGCCTTGTAGTGGCAGTGGGTGCCACGACCATAGCCCCCAGGGGCCCGGCAGGCCTTTGCCCGGGCCCGGCCAGCTGCCATCTTGCGGTGGCACAGGCTCTGCCAGGTCTGGAAAGTCTTGGAGCTCCACACCCAGACTCCGCTGGTGATGCCCACCACCAGCGACATGAAGATTTTGAGCATAAAGACAGCCACAGTGGGCACCGAGCCCCCTGGCAGGGAACAGTCCCGCCGGCCCCCGGGCACGGTGGCTGCCGAGCACGGCTGCTCGGTGGCCCGAAGGCGCCAGAAGTCCATGTTGAGGCGCTCATAGACGTAGCAGACGATGACGCAGGTGGCGGGCACCGTGTAGAGGATGGAGAAGACTCCGATCTTGACCATGAGCTTCTCCAGCTTCTCTGTGTTGGTGCCGCCCGTCTTCATGATCTTGCGGATGTGGAAGAGGGCCACAAAGCCCGTCAGGAGGAAGCTGGTACCCAGCACCAGGTAGCAGGAGAGGGGCACCAGGACGAAGCCCGTGAGTGCGGCCGCGTCCATGCTGGCCACGTAGCAGAGCCCAGTCAGCTCATCCCCGGCCACCTTCCGCAGCGTGAGGATGATGATGGTCTTCAGCGCCGGCAGCCCCCAGGCGGCCAGGTGGAAGTAGCTGCCGTGTGCCTCGATGGCCTCGTGGCCCCATTTCTTGCCGGCGGCCAGGAACCAGGTGAGGGTCAGGACCACCCACCAGAGCGAGCTGGCCATGCCGAAGTAGTAGAGCAGCAGGAAGACGAGCGTGCAGCCCGTGTTCTCCAGGCCCTCCTGGATCACGTACAGCGCCCCCGCCTCCTGGTCGCAGGCCACGCTCTGGGCTCCGGCCACGGCGCGGATGAGGAAGGCCAGCGAGTAGACATTGTAGCACATGGAGAGGAAGATGATGGGGCGCTCGGGGTACTGGAAGCGGTGAGGCTCCAGCAGGAAGGTGAGCACGGTGAAGGCGGTGGAGAAGAAGCACAGCGCCGACCACACGGCCATCCAGACCAGGGCGAAGTCCTTGTCGCGTCGCGACCAGAACACCTCCACGCCCGGCACGCAGCGCGGCGCGCACGAGCGACTCTTCTCCACGTACTGGAACTTCTCCGGGTTCTCGCAGGTGCCGCCGCCGCCCGGGCCCGGGACACCGTCGGCGGGGGGCCGCGCGGGCCGCGGCGCCACGGGCAGCATGTCCAGGCCCTTGTGGGGCTCGCCGGGGCCGGCAGTGGCGTTCTCGGGCGCCTCCATGCAGAGCGCGTGCGGGTCGTTGCGCGTGGGCAGCTGCGCGCAGTCCAGGGAGTCCGGCCAGCCGAAGTTGAACTGCTCCATGATGGGGGCGCAGCGCAGGCGCGCCTGTTCGCACATGGGCCGGCAGGCGGGGATGGGCGTCGAGACCTGGTCGGTGCACATGGGCGCGTAGAGCGAGCACAGGAAGAAGCGCAGGTGGCCGTGGCAGCCGTACTGCACGAGCGGCGCGAACTCGTCCAGCTTGGCGGCCGCCTCGCGCTGCGACTCGTGGCCCAGCAGGTTGGGCATGCGGGTCAGGTTGTAGCCGATGCCGCGGCACATGGGGATCTCCACCGCCTGGCACGGCGCCGGCCCGCGCCCGCGCTCCGGGTCGAAGCGGCCGATCTCCAGCGCCGCGCCGCCCGCCGCCAGCAGCTGCCACAGCAGCAGCGCCCGGCGCAGCGGCGGCACGGCCATCCCGGGCGGCCCCGGCCGAGGGCGGGAGGGCGGCCCCGGCTCACTCGGGCCGCGCCGTCCGGCGTCCCCGTGCCTGCCCGCCGCGGCGCGGGGCGCGGGCCATCGCCGTGCCGTCCACGTGTGCCCGGGACAGCGCGCGGGGAAGCCGCCCGAGGGAGAGGAGCCGCCGAGCCCGCCGAGCCGCCGACGCCGCTGCCACCCCAGCGGCCGCCGAGCCAGCGCGGGTACCGCCTCCCGGGGCGCCTCTACAAGACTCGGGGGCGGGGCGCCGGGTGGGCACGCCCGGGGGCGGGTCCTTTGTACTCTGGACACGCCCCCCGTCGGTCCTTAAAGGCGCCGGGTCTCTCAGAGCGCTCCGGCACCCACAAGGAAGGAAGGGGCGGTCCCGCTCACCTTCCATTTCCACCCGGGTTTCCCCCTTCCCCTGCAGCTCAGCCTCTTCCCTATCGCCACCAACGCCCCTTACCTGGTCGCCTCTTTTTACCCGAGGAGGGGAGTCCATTTCGAAGGCCTCCGCGCATGGGAAGCCTCAGCCTTGTACCCAGTGACAACTGGGGTCCAGCCTCTGCCTCTTCACAAGCTGTCTGTGACTTCGGGCTCTTCTCTCTGAGCCTCAGTTTCCTTTTCTGTAAAACAGACAGATAATCGTACTGTTAAAATTAATCACTGTCACTTGTTGCGCAGCTGCTTCTGCGCAAGTGACTTTCTCAGCAATGCAGGAAGATTGGCTCCCTAGCCCCATTTCTCAGATGGGGAAACTGAGGCTCAGGGAGATATGACATACTCAAAGGCAAAGAGCTATTCTGGTGGTCTGACTCCTGATCCCAGACTCATTCCACAAGTCCTCTTTGCTCCCGTGGGCGAGGGGTTGTCACTTTTCTCAGCTGGGTGCCTCGGCTCTCTAGGGTGCCCGCCTCGGGACCTCACCTTTGGCTCCCACGGTCGAGATTTTTGAGGCTGCTTCTCACAGACCTGGAGGACTCGATTTTGACACTCCCAGCTGCTGTCTCTCTTGGCCCCTTCTCTCCTCTGAGTTCCCTGGGAGGGCTAGTGGATTTCCAGAGAAAGCCAGGCTGCCCAGGTTGCCTGCAACTCTCCTGGCACTGCCCCCACAGAATGCCAGGTCCACTCTGACCTACAGTGACATTCTCCGGAAAAGCTAAGTGCCCCCCTCTTCACCACGCTGTCCCTAATTTCACCACCCACTCCCTAGCTAACAGCAGGCAGGTGAGCGAGGTCTGAGACTGCACCTCAGAGCTACCCCACCCCCCAGGCAGGGGAGGCATTTCTGAGGGGCCAGGTTTGCTGGGTGCTGTCTGGGGTGCACAGATCCTTCCCCTCAGCCCACCAGGGTTCTGCCATGGTTCCCAAGCAGCCTGATCTCTCTGAGTGAAAATGCCAAGTGCCGGCCCCCAAGCCGTCCAAGGAGCCTGCTCTGGGACCCCCTTAGAGACGGCCAGCCCACCAGCACCCCCATTTCATAGAGGAAGAAACTGAGGTCATAGGCCATGCAGCCCCTGTCCTGTGGAGTCTGCCATTGTGCCCCCCACCTCCACCCCACGACCCGACTCCCTTTGGCCTGGAGAGACCTGGTCCCACCTGAGTGCAGGCATAGGGCCAGGCGCCACAGGAGCTCAGAGATGCTTAAAGGATGGACGAGTGAGTGAGCAAGTGACCTAATACAGCAGGGACACAAGGTAACGGGCTGAGGACCTGCGTGAGTCAAGCAGGCTCTGGGCACTTTACCTGGCGACCTGTCAAATCCTTCTCACAGTCCCTTTTTTTGGTGATCATAGGTTGTGCCCATTTTACAGATAAGAAATCAAGGCTCAGAAAACTCAAGGTCCTTGCCCAGGATCACCCGTAACAGTCAGGTTTGGCATTCAGGTGCTTCCATTTCAGGCTCCTGCCTGTCACCCGCAGCGGAGGGTCACCTCCCAGCCGGCCAGCTTGGTTGCCACCCACCCCAGTGTGGAGCTTGGAGTGTTCTGGGGACTCTGAAGCATCTAGGGTAGCAGGGTGGTGATGGCAGGGACAGTGGCCATGACATTTCCCCCCTGGCCCCACAAATAGTGTGAGGAGAAGAAAGGGAGGAGGGGGGCACGCCGTTGCTAGCACACAGCCTCTCACCCTGCAGAGGACATGGGAGATTGGGCCCCAGTTGAGACACTTCCAGCCCCGGGCCCAGCACCCAGCACCCACTCGGCCCATGTGAGCCACCATGAGAGGTGTCCCTGCACCCCAAGCCACAGAGAGCAAGGCCAGGTGCTGGACTTTCCCAAGGACCTTGAAAGAGGAACCTGCTTTGACCACCTGGGCAAAGATGACGGAGGGTCCCAAAGTGTCAGAAGGACAAGCCCTTCCAGGCAGGGCCCCCACCCACCTCTTGCTTTCCCCACCTGTACTCCTCCCCCGAGACATCATGCCAGCCTAGCACCCGGGCTGTTTCCCCAGCCTAGGAGGCCCTTTCTCCTCTTCTATGTTGCAGGCCAGACTAAAACATCACCTCCTAGGGGCAGCCCCCCCATCTCCCCTGGACAGGGCTGCAGGCTCGGCCCGCCTGTTGCCCCAGCAGCGCTCCTCACCCCCTACCAACACCAGCAACCTGGGCCATGGGAACAGTTTATTCCTCTGCATCTGGCCCCAGAGAGGCAGGAGCGCAGGGACAGCCGTGCCCCCACCTCCCAAGCACCCTCTGCTGCGGCCACATTGGGCTCAGGCTGCAGGAGGGACATTCCCAGGACCGGTCAAGAAGCCAGGATGTGTGCGCCCCGCCCCGGCCAGCTCCGGGTGGAGAGGAGCTCGGGCTGTCCTCCCGCAGCCCTAGGGGGAAGGGGCGAGGGCGTCCCAGGAGGAGGGGGGAGATACCAGGCCTGTCGCCATGGTAGCAGCAGCTCCTGGGAAGCCAGAGGTGGGGGGCAGCCCCTCCCCCATGCAGATGCTGCCTGGGAGAGAAGAGGCCTCTGGGCTGCCTGCCCACCCACCCGGCTTTGTCACTCGATCCCCTTCTTTACAAAGGCCCCACAATACCGAGGCACTCACTGAAAGGGAGAATATGGGGAGGACCCGAGGAGCTGGGGTGCGGGAGCGCCATCCGCGCCCATCCCCACGCCTGCTCAGCGGGGCAGAGGGGGCCAGAGATGGGGGCGAGGTGGGAATGGGGTCCCCCCTTCCTCCCTCCGCAAGCTCAGGGGAGTGGGGGCCCTCGGCCGTGGGCCTACGAGTTGCCCTGCCCACGTGGGAAGAGACCCCCACCCCCATCCTGGGCCCAGAAGCCCCCCTCAGTCTCCCCGCTCTGCACCCCCACCCCCTCCTGGAGGCCCCTTCTTTACCACCACCTCCTGGCACTAGCCCCCGGCCCCCCTCCACCCGGCACCTGCTGGTCTCTCAAGAGAAAGCCTTTCCCTTCCTCCCTTCCCCAACTCAACTCTGGAATTGCCCCTCCAGCACGGCCTGCTGCCCCCGGCTGCCTGCCGCCTGCCTCTGTGCCTTGCACCTGTGCCTGCCCCCCACGCGCCGGGGGCTTCAGGGCCCAGGCTGTGCGCCCCCTGAGGCTCCTTGGCCCCAAGTAGACTCCTCTGAATGATGAATGAGAAGAATGATGTCAGGAGGAGGGAGCCACAGATCCTTCTAGAAGAGGCCAAATGCTAGCGGGGCCTGGGGTTGGGGAGGGCGTGCGGATTGGACCTAACAGGGACGGAGGGATCTACGTGGGCTCAGGGCCCCCCTGGTGAGCCAGAGAATGGGGGCCAGATGGGGGGACCGCATCCTATCCCATCCCCTCCTCCAGGTGCCAGGGACCCCTCAGGAAATGTGTGGTTATGGAGGACCCCACAGGTCCACTGTCCTGGCTCCCTGGGACTCAGGCATAGGTCCTGTGGGGGCAGGGCTGCACGGGGCCCTGGGTGGGGGCTCAGGGGGTGTCCCTGCCCCCCCCCACAGAGGGAGCCCTGCTTCCCCCCAGCCCCGCTGAGCCTCTCTTTAGGGCTGGAATGGACTGTTCCATCCTAACTAAAGATGCGCTCTTAGAATCCCTTATTGGTCTGAAAAAAAAAATCACAGGTAATTCAACATTAGAGGTGAGCAGAGAAATAAAATAAAATAGTGGGCAGGACAATACTACCCCTAGGGCACCCAGTATTAAGAGCTCAGGTGTCTCTCTTGATACTTTTTTTCCAGATTGTACAAACACTTAGGCACGTGTAGTCCCTTGTTTTCTTTCTTTCACTAAGTTGGAATTACACTGTACGTATCACAACTTGTCTTTCTCCCCCTAAGAGTCAAACAGCAAGAGATGGGTGGAATGCCCAAAACCGTGATGGGCATTCAGTGTTCACCATACATTTCGTTCAACTTCTCTGTACATTCTTAAATTTTCATAATAAAACGTTTTTTAAAAATCTGCCACAAATGTCCTTGCAGATCATCACGTGGGATCCAAAGTCCTTCTTTTTGATAGTCCTTTTGGTTTTCATGGTGTGAGGGTACCATGAAGTTTTCAGTGAGTCCCTAAGGACAGACATTTAGGGTGCATCTCTCACCCTCTGTGTTACCCACGCAGGTCTGGACATCTGGGGCAGGCAGGTGGCAGGCTGTGTCCGGGGACCAAATCCTGTGTTTTTGTAAATAAAGTTTATTGAAGCACAGTTGTGCTCAGTCATTTGCCTTTTGTCTGTGCCTTGGAGCTTCGGCTGCTGAGTTGAGTAGCTGTGAGAGACTGGACGCGGTCAACAAAGCTGAAGATATTTACTCTCTAAAGTGCATATTGCCTTTTTAAAGACAAAATTTGCCAGCCTCTGAGTGTACTCAGGCTTTTATTTCTAGAACGCAGAGTCAGAGAAATTGGGGTGGCTGAGTCCGTGAATCTTTTTACAGACTTATGAGGTTTGATTGATGCAGAATGCATGTGTTGAGTTTTGGTTTTTTTGTTTTTTGTTTTTTTTTTACATGGGCAGGCACCAGGAATCGAACCCGGGTCCTCGGTCACAGCAGGCAAGCATTCTTACCTGCTGAGCCACCGTGGCCCACCCCATGTGTTGAGTTTTGACACTCGTGCACACTTGTAAAATTGTCTCCATGACCCAGGTGATGAGTATATTCCAGCTAGAATGCAAATACCGTACTTGGAAGTAGCACATTAAGAAAGCTGATAATTGGTACACAATACAGTACGGTGCGAAATGAGCTTAATAATGATCATTTATTAAGTACTAATTGATATCTCACTTTATCCCCCAAGGCATGATTAATAAATAATGATGATTATTTATTCTACTCGAGGAAACTGAGGCTTGGAGTTAAGCAAACTTGGCTAAGGAAAAGATAACGAATGTATTCATCAACCCCAAAAGTTTTCTTGTGACCAGGTAACTCCTGAACTCCTCTGTCATTATGAACCAGTTAGCATTTATTTTACATAAATAGAACGGTAATGTGATTTTATGTGAATTTGTGGCAGGCAACATTAATTGAGCATCTACTCTGCGCCGGCCTCTGTCCCCTTTGTGCCCCGCAGCCCTCTGGGAGCAGCCGGTCAGTGGTCAGCTGGAGTCACGGCCGGACTATAGACCATTCTGGCATCAGCTGAGTCTCAAAGCCAAGTGGGAGCCGGGCAGAAGAGAGGGAAATATGTCCTGGACAGAAGAGAACAGGCTTTGCAAAGGCCTTGGAAAGAAAAAGGAAGCAGTTGGCTGGGCTCAGTGTGGGGATTTACCCTTGGGCAGTAGGGAGCCATGGAAAGGTTTGGAGGGAGGGTGTGCTTTACAATACAGTCTAGGCAATGTGCTGTGTGGGGAGACAGGGATCAGAGGAGGTGACCAGTGCGTGCATCCTGGAGAGGCAGAGGAGGAGGAAGGGCATTTGAGGCAGAAGGACTGGCGTGAGCAATCCTAGCAAGGATGCCAGGCTCCTTGCAACAGAGGCAATCTGGGGGAGGTGAGGTGGACAGCCAGGCCTGGCCCTGCTGGGAAGGGGCGTGGTGTCGGCGTGGGCTGGGCCGTGGGTCCGAGTGGCCGGCGTGGGTGTGCGTCGTGAGGGGGCACCCGCCATACGGGCCCCCCAGCCCGGCGTCCAGCCCGAGTCCTGCGGCCCAGGAGAAGCCGGGAGGCGCCTGCTGCTCCTGAAAGCCGCTTTTGTGCAGCAGCCGCGAGCTCCTGTTTCGTTGACGTTGGAACCTGCTGCTTATTTATCCAACTCGAAGGGAAATTCAGCAGCGGTTGAGAGGAAAAAAATAACCTCAGCTGCAGAGAGGGAGGAAAGAGGCCCCCGTCTGGGCCCCGGCACCCTCCTGCCTCCGGGCCCAGCCCAGAGAAGGGCAAAAGACCAGGCCCGGGCTGGGCTTCGCAAGCCTTCCCTGCAGCCGGGGGCCCCCGCTGGCCCGGACGGGGCACCCTGGCTGGTCTGCCTCCACCCGGGACCCGGGACCCCAGCCCTCTCCGAGGCTGCTGCCGAGCCCAGGGCCTCTCTGTGGCTCACGGCTTCCCCCCAGAAAAAGTCACCTGCCTCCTGGGCCAGTGGGCCTCCCGCAGGGGCTCCCTCCCAGCCAGCGCCTGCCCGGGGCTGGGGGCGCAGGTGGAGAGCAGCAGGTGGCACGGCTGCTGGGTCTTCTGGAGATACTTGCCAGCCCGGTCACCGCGGCAGCCAAGGACCCTGGCTCTAGGCCACACTGGCCTTGTAAGGTGTGAGGACAACAGCTCAACAAGGGGAGGCAGGGGGCTGACCTTCGGCCTGTCCATGGCAGGGTGGCACACACAAGGAGGAGCCCGTGTGGCTTGGGGAGGGCCTCCCAGCTCCTTCCCTGCCCCAACTCCTCCATTTCCAGGACGACTCCGAGGGCCCCTGGTCTGAAGGGACAGACAGCCCCTTGCCACTGGCCAGGGAGGGGCTGGGCTGGGAGGTAGGCCCTGGCCAAGCCCCCGTCCCCTTCATTACCCTCGCTGTGCCCCTTGGCTTGTGGCTGCAGGAGGGCGGCATCCCTGGGTCTCCCAGCCTGGTCCGAGTGGGACGAGGCCCACTGGGTGATGATGACCTGAGCTCAGAAAGAGCTGCAGACGGCACAGCTGGCACTGGTCACCCCGGGCCACCCTGCCAGCTTCTCCCCAGCAGCGGCCAAGCTGGTCGTCTCCTTACACTCGCAGGGGGATCGTTCCAAATTGCAAATCTGGTTTGCAACAGCTTCCCGCTGGCTTCTTGCTGTCTGCCTCACCTGCGTGTCCTCACTGCAGCCCCGCACCCCCTGCCCTCCCCACCACCCCCACCCTGACCTTCCCTCCAGTCACACTGTTGTTGTACAGGGGCTGAAGTACCACAGTCCCTTCTCCAAGGGGCCCTTGAACATGTGCACACTCAGTCTGCTCCCTCCCCCAGGACTCCTTCCCTAACTTGGGCTAACTCAGTTTTTAGGACCCAGTTTAGCTACCCATCACCTCCTCCAGGGAGCCCTCCCGGCTTCATCCCCAGCTTGAGTTTGGCACCCTAACTTCCTCGGCCACCACCCAACCCACCCTCATCACAGCATTTTTCATAATATCTTATGATTCCTTATGACTTACCACCTCCCCATCGCCCTCCCCCATCCCTGAGGGCTCCCCCGCAACAAAATTCAAGAAATGTGTGCTGCATGAAGGCCCCTGGAAATGAGCCTTGGGCATCTCAAGAGGACCAGAGGTTTGTCTCAGTTTTTTGATCCGTGGACTTTGCAGCCATCTGGGGTTCTGTGGCCCCACCTTTCTCCAGCACTCCCCACCTCCCCCTCAGGCCATCCTCTTGGGTCCCCCTGCTTGCTGTTCCTTCACCGCGGGGCTGCGGGTGGGCCCGTCTCACGGCCTTTCCCGGGGCCTGGCAACGGGGCCCCTGAGGTCCCAAGAGATCTGGATGACTCCGCACTGACTCGGCCTCTGTTTATCTCCTGGCCCTTCCCTTCCTGCCTCTCTCTACAGCCAACCTTGAGCTCTGGCCTTTCTCCTGACAGACCTTTCTGGATTCCAATCCACCCAGCAGCCCCGGCCCCCTGAGAGGGAGGATCTTTCACACCCATGGCCTCGCTGGGGCCCATCCTCCTGGTGAGCAGACAGGCCTGGGGCGGCTGGGAGATGCAGCTGATTGCCAGGACCTGCCCTGCACCCTCCTTTCTGTACCTGAAACCTCGCTGGCCACTGCTCCCCGAGGGGCTGCCCCGGAGCTCCCACAGGCCCTGCCGCCCCTCTTGGCCTCTGCTGAGCCCAGCCCAGCTCCCGGCCTTTCATGCGTGTCATGGTAAGCGCAGGTAAGGGGGCTAGTTATCAAGTGCAGGATAGAAGCCCCCACCCCCACCCAGTGCCTTTTTCTGTTGCTTGTCCCTCCATTTCTCCCGGCCCCCCTCCACCCAGGGAAAGGATGGGCGGGGAGCGCCAGGGTCTGGGGGGATTTGGTGATAGATGTGCAGGGACTCAGCTTGGCAGGGGCGGGGTGGGGCTCACCGTCAGCGTGATGTCCCTTCCGTGTCCCGTCACATTCCATATCCTGGATAAAAGCAGCATCAGACACAAGGTTTTCACAATCACAGGAGCATCAGACACAAGGTTTTCACAGTCACACAGTCACATTGTAAAAATTATATCGTTATACGATCATCCTCAGGAATCAAGACTACTGGAACACAGGTCAACAGTTTTAGGTGCTTTCCTCCAGCCACTCCAATACAGCATAAACTAAAAAGGGATATCTACATAATGTGTAAGAGTAACTTCCAGAATAACCTCTTGACTCTACTTGAAATTTCTCGGCCACTGAAACTTTATTTTGTTTCATTTCTCTTCCCCCTTTTGGTCAAGAAGCCTTTCTCAATCATGAGAAACCTTATCCCAGAAGCCCTGTCCCATGTTGCCAGGGAGATTTACACCCCTGGGAGTCATGTCCCATGCAGGGGGGAAGGCAGTGAGTTCACCTGTGGAGCTGGCTTAGAGAGAGAGGCCACATCTGAGCAACAAAAGAGGTTCTCTGGAGGTGACTCTTAGGCACAGTTAAAGTTGGCTTAGTTTCTCCTTTGCAGAAATAAGTTTTATAGGGGAGAACCCCAAGATCGAGGGCTCAGCCTATTGAATGGGTTGTCTCTGGGTCTCATCTTGACTTTCAATGGGCTCCTAACTCTATAAACAAGTATGAAAAATTGTTTCATGATTGGATTGGCATAAAGTTGAATATATTATTAAATATGAATTTTTTTTTTTTTTACCTAAAAGTTGTTCGTTTTCCTTCTGATTTTAAAAGAAATTAAGACATTTTTGTGGACATTTCGGGCCCATGGTGCCTCCTGGAGAAACTGGCCCTGGGAGTGAGTGACCAGCTTTGTTTTCTCCTGAGGGAGAGCCCTGCTCCCCACTGGCAGGAGCCCTGCTCCCCATTGGTGATTTCACTGTGGGTGAAATTACCCACAGCAGCTGCTGCCTCCTCTTCCTGCCTGGAGTCCCCTCCTTCCCCCGTGGGCCTGGGCAAGCCAAGCGTGGGACACGCTGGCCCACGAGAGCCTCAGGCTTCCCCAGGGTCCCCGCAAAAGGGCCATCTCCCCTTCTCCCCTCCGCCCAGGGCCTTGTCCCCACCCTGAGGGTGAGTCAGCCTCCCCTCACCCCCGACCTACCACCCCACCTGTTCTCCCAACCCGGCAGGGTCCCCCCAGGAGGGGCCAGCTCTTCCTAGCACCGCCTTGTCCCTGCTCTGAAGGTGTCGCTGTCTTCCGCCAACTTAGGGGGAAACCCAAATGGCTGGGCCTGGGACCTGAGGTCTTGCACTGGGGCTCAGGGGCTGCCCTCCCCGCTCTCGGAGCCGGGGGCCCCACTCTCCTGCCCCTGCACCCCTTTGCTCCCTCTGCCAGCTGGTCCCTGCATCACCACCACTCTCTTCTTAAAGAGAAAGAGATATAATAACTACAGTGAGTTATAACCACCGATTATATCGTTTAAGCAGCAAATATGTAACTTGACATGAGCTTAAATAACAAAAGGCGGAACTTCTTGCTCCCCCCTTCCCCTCTGACCCCCTCCCCGGAAGGAGCCCCCCACCGACAGCGGGGTGTGCGTCCCTCCAGACCTGGGCTCATTTACCGTGCACAAGTGAGTGAAATTGGGGTGCTCTGACTGATTGATGGTTGTCTAATTTAAGTACCCCCCACGTATCGTCCATTCTTTCATATTGAGGCATATTATTGCGTGAAAACGCGCAGACCTTAGGTGTGCAGCTTGACGAGTCGTCACAAACTGAACACACCTGTGTGGCCAGCGTCCAGCTCAAGACACAGAATCCCCGCCACCCCAGGGCCCTCTCCGGGCACCACCGCCCAGACTGCCATCGTCCCCTCTGGGCTGCCCCGATTTTGAGCGTTTTCTACATGGCGTCCTGCATCTGACGTCTTTCGCTCAGCCCGAATCATCTGCACGACT
Source organism: Myrmecophaga tridactyla (assembly GCA_004026745.1). Classification (NCBI taxonomy): domain Eukaryota; kingdom Metazoa; phylum Chordata; class Mammalia; order Pilosa; family Myrmecophagidae; genus Myrmecophaga; species Myrmecophaga tridactyla. Next base: position 37,818 of record PVIY010010967.1, on the reverse strand, counting down.
CTTCCACGTGGTGGCATCTTGTTCCTCACTGCTGAGGAGGGTCTGGTGCACGCTCGGACCACAGGCTTTATTCCCTCTCCTCTTGGTGGACATTTGGGTGGTTTCCAGTTTGGGGCGCCTCGGAAGAAGGCTGCTAGGACATCCTGGAGCACGGCGTTTGCTAGACCTTTCTGCGGGGCAGCAACCCCCGGAGTGCAAGTGCCGGGTGAAGGAAGCATGTAGAGTTTTGCAAATTCAAATAGTTCTACAAGGCTTTTAATGAAAAGGGAGCAGTCACTTGACCTCTCCCCACTGCATTCCACTTTTTAGGTCCTTCTGCTATTTACCTGGTTATTTCTAAATAATATGTCTATTTCTTGATCAATTTGGGGCGTTGCCACTACTATAGTGGAGGATGAAGTTTTGTCTCTCTCTCTCTCTCATCCTGCCCTCCACTCCCCCTTCCCCACCTGCCTAATGAAATTCCATTACGACTCTTGATTAAATTAATATTTAGTGTTTTCCAATGTTATGGTTTGGGTAGCCTGCCCTAGCTTTCTTATATAACTTTTGGGTCTTCTGAACTTAATAATTGCCATGTTTTTGTGGGGTTTTTTTTACCCCTATTTGCTGAATTATGTGTTTTAATCTATTGCTAATTCTTCTCAAATGCTGCAAGAAGTCAGTGGAGCAACCCTCAGATGCATCTGATCACCCATCAGGTTTTTCTCCTCCCTCAAGCCCTCTGTCCTGCTCCCTCTGCGCCTGGACTCACTGCAGACTGGGCTTCCCCAGCCCCCCAAGGTGGTCCTGTCCGCGGCTCTCCTGCCCGGGCTCCCGTCTCCTCCCTTCCTCCGCTTCACTCTCCCAGGCACACTCACTCAGCACCTCCTGGGGCCCACATCTGGGGACACAGGGAAGGAAAGACACCCAGTCCCCGCTGGTGGCGTCACAGACCAGGTAAACACACGTGTAATGTGACGTCAGATCGCGAGGAAATGTCCGAGGGCAATGGGAGCAGGGTGGGAGGGAGAGAGCGCCCTGCGTGGGGGCGGCCACGGTGTTCAGTTGGAAGGACAGGGGTGGGGGTTGCGGGAGCCTTGACTTGGGTGCAGCCGTGGTTTCCTCCAGGCAGGCTTCCGTCCTGGGCCTTCACGCCAGTTCCGGGGTCCAGTGGACTCAGGACGTCCACACAAGGCCTCCCTGTGGGGTGGGGGCGAGGGGGGGGAAGAGAAATGACTCAGCTCTGGCCACGGCCCCGGGACCCCCACCCCCAGTGGCTGGGGGCCCCAGGCAACTTGGTGTTCTCCAGACCCGAAGTGCACAGCAGCAGGGAGGCCACAGGGGCTTCCTGGTGGAGACCTTTCCCCAGAAGTAGCAGGACAACCTTTAGAGACAGGAGTGACATGAACTTATCTGTATTTGGCAAATGGCATCCCCCGAGGAGGGGAGGGAGGAATGGAGGTGAGGGGACAGGAAGAGGTCAGAAGGCCAGTCAGGGGGCAATTGCTAGAAGCCAGGGCCTATAGGGAGGGAGTTGATGCGATGAATGAATGAATGAATTGAATGATCAGCCCACATGGACACTAGCCTGTCGGCAAGGGAGAGTCCGGGGCTGGGGAGGGGCAACCTGTGCCTGACTCCCCTGCTCCCTGCCCCAGCCTGGGCATCCTCAGCCAGGCCAGGGCTCAGGCCTCAGGCTCCCCAGTCCAGGCTTGGGTGGGCAGCCTTGAGCGGCTTGAGGTCACCCAGCAGGACTTGGATGGAGGGGGAGGCTGAGGACAGAGCTGTCCCCTGCTAGGACGGGGTCTGCACCCCAGGAGCATATCGCCCCACCAAGGGCCAGGCAGTGTCACCTCTGTGCCCCTCACCCTGGGCTAGCCAGGTCAGTGCTGGGCAGGGCCCCCCGAACCTAGCCTGGCATCCTCACCTTGCCCCCTGCCCGGCCTCTACCCACTGTTGGGTGGGGATGGGGCGTAGCAGCCCCCCATCCCGCCCCGGGCACAGCAGCCCTTTCATGGGCGGGCTTGGCGCACTGGCAGCCCCCGGCCCCCACGCGGACCCCTCTCCGGGCTCCCCAGGCAGGCCCAGGGTGGGGAGCGGCCGAGGCCAAGCACAAAGCGGCTCCTTGTTCCCTAGCCCAGCTCTGCAGCCTCCTGGAATTGGCCCATTTCCTGCCTGGGCCTTGGGGCCTTTTCCAAGGTAAATAAACAAGTACAGAGAAGTTGGGGCCTGGGGTGGAAAGCGGGGTGTTGGCGTTTTCTTCCTCCCTCCAGCCCCACAGCCTCGGATGGCAGGGAGGGTCGGGGAGGGGAGGCTGGGCTTTGACTTCTGTGGATCCCTCAGGGGCCGTAGGCACGACCCCCCATCCCCACCCGCCACCCAGGAGGCACTGACCCCTGGCAGGAACCCCCGGGCCGGGTAGACAGCCCCTGAAGGCATGAAGCTGGGACCAGCTGCTCAAGCTCTCCAGGGCTTAATTTCCCCAGCTCGAAAATGGGGACACGGCCTCTCCCCAGGAAGGTAGTGGGAATTCCACCAGGGCGCCAGTGTGCACCCGGCTCAGGAGACTCCAGCCCTGGCCTGGCTAGTTCTTTTCCTGGTCCCCAGGGCCTGGGGAGAAGTCCCTTCCTCTCCCTTCCTCTCCCTCCCTCTCCCTGGGACTCAGTTTTCTCATCTGTGGCAGGAGAGACATGGGCAAGGCCAGGCTCTGAAGCACCTGCAGGACCGAGATTTCAGATGGAGCACCCAGGGCCCCCCTGTGAGCCCCTTCCATCCCCCGGTCCCCGCCCAGCCCGCCCCAGGTCGCGGGTTTGAGAAAGGTCTGCAGCGAGGACCGTGGAGGAGCTGTGGCCGACGACACAGCCCTCATGCCTGTCCCCTCCTGTCTCCCCTTTTCCTAGAACCCCCAGCCCCGACTCCATTCCCCCCCCCCAGAGAAGACCCCGTTCACCCACCTGCCCAAACCCAGCTGTGTCCGCAGAGCAACTTGCAGTGGGGGGTCACTCTCTGAAGTCCTGCTTTGCATTTATCTCATTTCACCCCCAACCCCAAGATTCCTTTCCTCACTGTTCACTCGATCAGCAACTCTTGCTAAGTTCTCATTCTGTACCAGCAATACACTGAATTAATCCCTGCCCTGGGGGCTTCTGGTATGTGCATGGGGTGGGGGTGGGGGTTGAGGGGAGACTGGGGGGCAGGTGGGGGTCGCTCCCTAGTAACCTCGCTCAAACTGCAGTCTGAGGATGTATTTGTGGAGATCTTCAGAGTCTATCAGTTATAATGAAAAAAATCGCTTTTGCAGCAATCATTTGCCATTACCTTTTCATAAACCAAGGCTTTTGTTTCTTTTTTAAAGCAGTTTTATTCACACACCAGACAATTCATCCAAAGAGGACAATCAGGGGCTCTCGGTATAATCACAGAGTTGTGCGCTCATCACCACAATCAATTTTTAGAACATTTTCATTATTCCCCAAAGGAAAACCCCATACCCCTTCTGCCCCCCATTAGTGACACTTAGCCTTTGTGTGGCATCTTAGTTACAACAGATGAAAGAGCAATAAGATGTTAATTACTGTTAAGCATAGTCCATAGATTGCATTAGGTGCATTTTCCCCCATATACCACCTTACAATTAACACCTTATAGTCGTGATGTGCATTTGTTCCAGTTCATGGAGAAACCACCTTGTATTTGTACAATTAACCCGAGTCATTATCCCCAACAGGGGTCACTGTGTCAGACAGTCCCATGCTCCAGCGTCTAGCTTTCCTTCTGGTGACAAGCACAACCCTAAACGTCCCCTTTCACCCACCATCACACACACAACCCAGCCGTGTTACACGCCCGGGGAGCTACCATCACCTCCATCCATTTCCAAACACTGACAGTCAACCTAAAGAAAATTCTGCCCAAATTAATATCGGCTCCCCATCCTCTACCTGATTATATCTCCTGGGAGCCTTCATTCTAGAAATGCGCGTTATCATTAGTCCCCATCAGTGAGATCATCCGTATCTGTCCTTTTGTGTCTGGCTTATCTCACTCAACGCAATGTCCTCAAGTCTCATCCACCTTGTCCCAGGCTCCAGGACGTCATTCCCCTTTGCAGCTGCGTAATACTCCGCCATATGTATGCACGCATTTTGTTTATGCACTCTTGGGTTGATGTAGGCTCTAATTCCTTAAGTCAATGTTCTCCAAAATCCTTTGAGAGTTTTGGGGTGCATTTTTTCATGGTCCCTGATAATTTTTTTTTTTTCCTTTAAAAGAAGTATGCTCTCCAGAAAGCCTGTCTGGGGCTGGGGGGAGGTGATCAGTTCCACCCAGGGGCTCTGGAAGGCATCTCAGAGCAGGTGCCTCTTGCTCTGAGTCTTCAGAGTAGAATAGGCTCAATCCCCACTGCTGGGGAGAGAGGGTCTGTGTGCCCTGGGGTGTCAGAGAGGCTGGGAGTTGAGGGGTTAGAGTCAGCCAGAAGCAGTGCCCCTTCATCTCGAGATATAAGGAGAGTAGGCTTCTATTGGACCTCTACTCTCACAGGTTGAATTGTATCTGTAATAGACAAGTTCAAAGTCTTAACCTCCTCCTGTGAATGAAATCTTATTTGGAGAGAGGATCTTTGAATCATACCGAAAGTAAGTGAGCGGTAGGGATGGACCCCCAAGTCCCATCCAACAGACTCTGCAGCTCCTATTACATTCCCTGCTTCTCTCCAGGGTCCCACCCCAGGAGCATGGGCTAGTGTCCCCCTGCCACCTGGTGCAGCCTGCTCGGCCCCTGTCAGCCCTGGCAGCTGCTCTCCCTGCAGCCTCCTCGCATTTTGTCAGGTTTCTGCAGTGGGAGTTGAAACTTCCGGGTGCTAAAGGCCCCGGCCCCTTCGCGGCGGCTCGGTGTCCACGCTCCTCTCTCTTCTTCCTTCGAGGCCAGGCTCAAACCTGCCCCTCCCGAGGCCTCTCTTGGGACTCGTCCAGCCATTCCCAAAATAGTCATGGAGCCTGGGAAGTGCCAGGTGGTACTGCAGGGGAGTGGATGAGTGACAAGCTCCCTGCCCATGTGTAGCCTCCACTCTGGAGCTGGGGTCGCCCAAGACCGTCCCTTTGACTCTGGGCGCCATGCCTTCAGGCGTGTCTCGATGTCCCCGACACTTCCTAAGTGCTTGGAGGGCAGCCCCACTTCTCCATTTCCGTCCATGACCTCTCCTCCGTCTCGGCCAACAGCTGTCCAAGTCTCACCTCTTGCTGAACTTCCCTCTGAATTATTCTGTCCAGCTGTGTATCTGACATCTGTCTCCATGGGGACGTCCCGCTGACATCTCACATTCAACGCAGCTGGCACAGAATTCTTGAGTCCCTTCCCTGCCCCACTCCTTCCCATCCTGCTCTCCTTTCCATCGCTGGTGCCACCAGCCAGCCAGCAGTCCGTGTTTAAACACCCAGGGGTGCTCTTGCCTCCTGACACCCAATTCATCAGCCAGCCCTATAAACACCCTGACTCCAGGCTGCTCATTGCAACCCAACATCTTACTGGGTTCGGTTGCATTTGCCCTGCAAGAACTAGACAACGAAACACAAATTTGGGGCGACAGATGGATTTTCTCTCTGGCATACTGACGTCGAAGCAGCCACATGTGGAGATGTTTAGGGTGCCAGGAGCTCTATCTGTCCTCAAAATGTGTGACTCCCTAGGCCCGACATCAGACAGCTGCCATCTGCCACGGAACCCTTCCTCTCCTCTCGGTGCCCAGGGTGGGGTGCCTCTTCCCTGGGCACAGAGAGAAGGACGAGGCAGGGAAACAATGAGCACCCAGGGAGGCGCGAGACCTCCCGAGCTGAAAAGCAGCTTGTTTGGCATTGTTTAGGAAGGAGACAGGTGACAAAAAGGGCTCCCTTTCAGGCAAGTCCCCAGAGGAGAAAGGTGGGGATGAATCTGCCACCTCCCACGGCTGCAGCAATAAAGAGCCTGGGCTGTGACTGCCCAGGGCCCATGGGGACTGCAATATGACACTGTGCTCTCCTGGCCTGCCTCCCCCTCCCCTCCCCAGCCCTGCCACCTGGGCCCGTGACCCGCAGCTACCTTGTCTGAGGCCCCTAACCTTCTCTGTGCATTACCACAGAAGAATCCTCTCCGTGTTCCCAAGGGGATAGTGGAAGCTCAGGAGAGGGACCCCCTTGCCCACTCTTGGCCTGATGCCCAACCACCACCACCCTCTTACCACCAGCTGGGGAACTGGATCATGTCCCCTACAAAAAGCATCTTCAGGTCCCAAGCCCTGGTCCTGTGGACGCGAACCCGTTTGCAAATAGGACCTTTGAAGATGTTATGAGCTAAAGTGTACCTGACGATTTTTGAGTGAGGTGGGCCTTTGTGCAGTAGGCGGAAGTCCCCATAAGCAGAGAAAACTGGATACAGAAGGAGAAGCTGCAGGGAGCAGTGGAAGCTGGAAGTCAATGAACCTGGAGAGAAAGGAGAAGCCGCCACCGTGCGCGCTGCAGAGAAGCCAAGGACCAAGGCTTTGCTGGCAGCACAGTCTCCTCGGAGAAAGCATCGCCTTACTGACGCCTCAGTTTTGGACTTCTCCTGGTCTCAGAACCGTGAGCCAACAAATTCTCATTGTTCAAGCCATCCCATTGTGTGGTGTTTGTTCTACCAGCCGGGAAACTAAAACATCATCCTCTTGTCAGCCGGGGGTGGGTGTGAGGGGACAGAGTGGCGGGTTGGGGCTGGACCCTGCACCTCACCCACCCGTATCCACGGGGACCTGGGCTCCAGGAAGGGCCAGGAGGCTGAAGACACAAACTCCTTGGCCAAAGAGTGCTTTGCGTGGCTGGAGAGTCAGCTCAGGAACCCCCACTAGGGAGCAGTTAACTCTGTGAGAGTTTGGGGAGGATTTCACAGAGGAGATAATGTCTGAAATGAGTTTTAAGAGTAAATGGAGTTTTTCAGGCTGTTGGGAGGTGGTGGGGACAGGGGAAAATGCATTCCAGGAGAGAAGAGCATGGGCAAAGATCTGGAGAAGTGAAAGATTATGGCATATTCTGGGAACAGTGAGAAGTTCATTCTTGTTAGCTATAGAGAAACGAAATAGCAGCAGCTTCAACAAGATGGAAACCTCTCCCTATCTCTCTCTGTTGTGCAAAAGTCCACAGATAGACAGTCAAGGCTGGCATTGTGGCTCAGTGTCCTGAATTCCTTAGGGACCCAGGCTCTTTCCAGCTCACCATACACTCACAACCCCGGAATGGAGCCCTTGTCCTCTTGGCCCAAAATGTCAGCTAGGGTACCAGCCATCATGCTCATATTCCAGGCAGTGGCATGGAGGAAGAGATGAAGAAGAACGAGCACAGGTTACACGTCAGTGTATTTCAGGGACACTTCAGACGCTGGCAGGTGACACTTCCGTTTAGAACCCATTGGCCAGAACTTGGTGCACAGCCACCCTAGCGGCAAGGGCCACCAGGGGATTATTCTGGTGGCCATGTGCCCAGCGAACCTTCAGGGGTTCAAATGCTAAGGCGGAAGGGGAGGAAGGATGTCGAGGGACACCCCGAGGTCTCTGACACCTTCAGTTGGGATGAGATGGAGAGTCGGGAAGGGCCGAGTCAGGAGTGTGGGTCCCAGCCCCGTGGGCAAGGGAATGCCCTAAATGTTAAGCAAGAGAGCGAACTGCTCAGAGTACTATGGGGGAGGGTGACGCTGCTGGCATCAGGGTGGGGACTGCGTTAGCACAGGCTGGAGGCTTTAGGATTTGGTGAAGATGAGTGAGGGGAGGCTAAGCTTCCAGCTTGGGAGGATCGGAGCGGAGTGGAGGGAGGAGAAAGTGGGTGAAGGAGGCTGGAGAAATCTGTGGCATCCTGAGAGGGAAATCCAGGGCTGGTGGGAAAGTGGGCTCGCTCGCAGGAAGGGATGCTGAAGGCCCAAGCACGTGAGGTCCCCGGGGTGTGAGGAGACTGAACCCTGGAGCCAGTGCTTTCAAAGCCGACAACAGAGAAGGAGCAGGAAAGAGGAAAGATGAGCAGGAGATGCCTCTTGGCAAGGACGCCGGGCTGGAGCGGGGGTTCAGCTCATGCTCCCCGGCACCCAGAGTGGCCTCTCCGCAGGGGAATGCAGCTCCAGCCTCGGGAGGCTTTGGGGCCCCTGGGTTCACACCAGGCCGTGGAACTTAGAGCATCACTGCCCCCCTCCTTTGCTGCAAAACCAGGATGAGCACAGCTAGATTGCATCCGATCGACAGCTTTCAAAAAACGTTTGGACGATTTATTCATGGAAACTTTTCCCAACGCAAAATCACATAGGGAGGGAGGGGGAATTGGGAGAGACTGCTTAATGGGGTCGGGGGTCTCCTTTGGGGGTGACAGGAATGTTCTGGAACTAGACAGAGGCAGTGATTGCGCAACACCGCGAGCCCACTAAATGCCACGCCGCGGCCCGCTTCGGACTGGTTAACCTTATGTTACGTGACTTCCGCCTCAAAAAATTATTTTTAAATCACATTGGGAAGACTTATATGTAAAACATATGCAGCAGGGCTGCAAAATTTAACCCGCTCTGTAATCCAGAGGATAGAAAACACAATTTCCCCATTTTGCAGGAAGGGCCTGCTGCCCGAGTGCCCAGCAGCTAGACAAAAGGGACAGAAACACTTTGTCTCATCTGGTCATTTGCCAGGTCGCTTTAGGTGGCTCTCGAAGATTAGAAAATAAACCCGGTTTCTTCGAGCCCTGGCCCTGGCAGGCACACCACTCCTCTTTTCTCTCAGAGGTGGGGACTGGGACCTGGGTGGGGGAGCAGGGTGCGGGGAGGGGTCCCAGCCTCGAGCCTCCCGGACGCCGCTGGCCTTCCGCCCGCCAGGGCTGCGTCCCCCGTGCCAGGCCCCCTGGATTACCGCAGGGACTCCTCCTGCAGGACCCGCTGAGAGGGGCCGGGGAAAGCTCCGGGCCGGGGGCCTGACCACGCCGGCCACCAGGTCTGCTCCGATGGGCTGAGCCCAGGGTGGCAGGGCAGTCACGGGGTCTCCTCCTGAGTCCTGAAGGCCACAGGGCAAGAGGCCCCTGCCCAAGCTGCGCCCTACTTTTATCCCTTGTGGGGACACACAAACCAGGGCGCCCAAGTTCCATCACTGCCTCTCCCACCCCTCCCTGCCTCTCCCCACCATCCCAGGGCCCAGAGATGGTGGCGCTCCCCTTTTCCTCTTCTCGACTGGGTTCCTGGCCTCATAATAAGCCATGGAAGACGCTACAGTCTAGTCCAGGTTGCAGGTTAGAGAAAGAGAGATGGGCATTAGGTTTGCTGTTCATCCAGAAGGCAAAATTGGAGGGCTGCAGGTCAGAAGCGTACCCCTCTTTGCATTCTTTCTGAAACAAATCCTGGGCTCCTCCAGGCAGACTCGGCCAAGGTCGTGGGTTCAGAAATGCAAAAGAGTAAATAAAGCCTGTGAAGAATGAACATTTTGCTCCCAAACCCAGTTGCTCTGGGTGGAGTTAGGTGGCAGACCCACCCACTCGCTCCTTCCTCTTCCTGGGCCTCAAGAGCACGTCCAGGAATCCCTATCCTCACGGAGGGCAGAGTTAGAAAATCAGATGATGGGCAAGCTGGATTATCGGTCAGCTTTATTCACTCCCTTCCCACACGTGCTCCTCCCTTCCCTCGACGGCTCGTCCCCACCCATTCAAGTTGGGCTTTAGCCAAAGGGATGAAGCAGATGTGCCCTGTGCAGAGGTTTGGAATGTGCTTGTGCAGTTGGCCTGGCCCTCCTGAGCCGACCTGCTCTTCCCCACGTGTGGAGCCATCCTGGACCCACCTTGGCTTGGAGCCAAGCCCCGCAGGCCACAGGAGGATGAGTGAGAAGTAAATGCTTGTTGTTTTAAGGTTCTAGTTTTTCGGGTGGCTTGTTATGCAGCATTATTGCAGTTGTAGCTGACTAGTACAGTCAGATGAACGCTGAGGCCCCTTTCAGTTCTAAGGGGACCAGCCTGCCCCTTGCTCAGCTGGGCTTCTTTGAGTGTCCCCTGGAGCTCATTGAGAAGCAACCCTGACTGCCTCCCAGGCAGGGCCAGAGCAGAGGTGGGGATCCACTGCCAGTGTGACCATGAGGCCCTGGTACACACAGGAGGGTCCAGGGTCCCTCAGTGGAAGAGGACAGGGCCAGGCAGCGCTGCCTGTCCTGCCCATCTGTCCAGTCCAGCCTGAATTCCACTGGCTTCAGCCCACAAGCATGCATCCTTGTACCCATTTTCAGGAGGAAAAAAATGAGGATCAGAGAAGTGCAGGGACTTGCCCACAGTCACAGAGCAGTTGAGTGCAGCAGTCAAGAATGATCTTCCAAGGCGGGGTCTCGGCATGTCACAGTGTGGCCTGCCCTTCTGAAGCTGGAGGGAGGTGGGGTGACGGAGGGGGAGGTTGGGAAGCGGGGACGCCCCCTTGGCACAGATCTGGTTGTTTTCCCAGGGGGTTGCTCTGGCCAGGGGGTTACAGCTCGGGAAGAAGGCAAAGATTTCCTTAGAGTCATCTTCCTGCCATACCCCTCTCCCTTTCCTATTACCTGTTCCTTGAAGGAAGTATACATCCCAAATTCATAGCCTTTCCCCTTCTCTTCCCTGCACCAAATCCAGCTCTCCCAAAGGCATCAGACAAACTCACACTGAGGTGCAGCCGACTGAGGCCACTGGGCCCACCACAGGGGGATGGCTACATAGAGAAAGGAACCTTCCAGAAAGCCACTGCGTGGAAAGGGCAGAGCGAGGAGGGGAGGGAGGTGGAAGAGAGGCCATGCAGGACACGGCCTGAGCTTTGCTCTCCAAGCGAACAAGAGTGTGGGGCCAGGTATATTTATAACACAGCCCTGAAGGGGGCCAGGCTTCACATAAATCATGCTGCTTCCTTGGCAGGAGTAAAAATAGCCACATGGGCTCTTCCTGCACATGCTTCTGCATGGAACCTGGCCGGGCCCCCCCGACCCCCCCACCCCGGTCGTGCCTCATTTGACCACCTCATCTACTCCCCTAGGCACCAGACGTGCTGCCTACGCCTCACCTCCAAAGGAAGGGGTGCCCCCCACCCCCCACCAAACAGAGCTTCTGGGTGGGCTCCCTGCAGCTTGCTATCCCCCAGCCTGGTGGAGGAAGGGGGCCCAGGCTGAGACTGTTCCTCTAGGGCTGGCTCAGGCCCACTGTGAGGGCACAGAGCAAATCCTCTGTCATGACAAGGCCAGGACAAGGTCAGAGCCGGGCAGGGAGGGAGGGATGAGGGACTTAAGCTGTAAACCCTAAATAAACATCCCAGTACACATTAGAACTTCCTGCCGACACAGACGGGCAAGAAGGAACTCTGGGGCCACCCAGAACCGGGGCTGGAGGCCAGGGTGGGGACCCCTCAACCCGGGGGCCTCCAAGGACAGCCTGCAGATCAGCATCCGAATAATGCAAGGAGCTGGGTACCAAGGAAGATTCCAGGGCCCGTCTGCAGAAACCCCTTCCTCCCCGAGCCACAGACTCTCCGGATGGGGCCCAGACAGCTCCATTTTAGATAAGCTTCCCTGTCCTCCGGAGGCCCTGTGGAGGCCGAGGACCCCTGTCCTAGCCTTAAGCCAACACCCTCCTCCCTGTGACGCAGCACCCCCACCCCCCACGAGGTCGGAACCCCGGGAGGTGGGGGGCGGGCCGCCCCCTAACTGACCTCCCTCCTATCCTTCCTCCTCTGGCCAGTTTTCCAGCTGTCTCTGGGTCAGCAGCAGCAGGAAAAAGTGACTGGCTGGAAAGGTGACCTATCCGGGGTCCCAGCACACCCCGCGCCGGCCGCAGAGCGTGCCCAAGCCCCAGCTCGTCTCGGGGTGGGTGGGAAATCCTCTCCCCGCCCGGGCAGAGGGAGGCAGCTTTCCCCGGATGAGGCCGGGAGGTCAGGGCTGGAAGCGGCCACAGCGGGGGAAGGAGCTGCCACTCCCACTCCCCTGCGCCCCAGGCCCGCGCGCACACCGTCTGCGCAATCAGCCCTGTTTTCACCCTGGAGCAAAGGCAGCTCAGAGCACCCAAGTCGCACGGCCGCTTGAGAGCAGGGTTTTAATCAGGGTCTCTGTGACCACCATGCACGGCCGGGTCACGGCGGGGAGGTGGGGGCGGGGGGGGGTGGGATTCCGATGTCTTGCTCGAGTCCAGGCTGCCTCCGGACACCCAAGGTGTCCAGGGTGTGGGCGACGGGCATGCGCCCGAGCAGGGGGTGGCAAGGCGCCGTCCCCCGCCCTCCCCGGAGCCCTCCACCGCCCGGCAGAACCGCACGGGGGCCCGGGGCGCCCAGGGGAATGACTCACCGGGCGGAGCGCGCAGGCACTTAGTTCATCTAATTAGCCTTGGCCGGTGGCTCCGGCCACACACCCCTCCCCCAGGAGACCTCAGGGGACTTTCTCTTCTCCGAGCTTCTTTTGTGCAACCAGTGCCCGAGGAGCACGCATCATCCGACAGCCGGCTTCCACGAGCCCGCTTTCAAGCGGGGAATTCTTTCATTCATTCTACCAGCATTTACGGAGCGTCTGTAGAACATTCTCTAGAACATTCCACCTGATGGTGGCAAAATGTACTCTCTTCTCAAGAGCATATGGGGCCTTCTCCAGGATGGACCATCTGCTGGGTCATAAAACAAACCTCCATACATTTCAAAGTACAGAAATAATGCAAGCTATGTTCAGCCACCACAGCGGAACGGAGTTAGAAACCAGTAACAGAAAGAACTTTGGGGAAGGCAGAAATAAGTGGGAATTAAATAATACACCTCTAAATAACCCATGGGTCGAATAAATAAATAAATAAATAAATAAATAAATAAATAAATAAATAACCCATGGGTCGAAGAAATCAAAAGGGAAATTGAAAACTACTGCCAGATCCTTTCCCACGTGCTCCAAGGCAGCACTGAGCCTTGCTGGAGTCCAGGCTGCCTTTAGAGTATAGGAGGGGAGGGTAAAATAGAGGCAAAACTAGGTGGTAAGGAAGGACCCAGAAACTTACCCTCCTGCCCCTGTGTCAGAAGGCCACATCTGGCCTGCGAGGGAAGCTGAGATGGGCAGACCTTGGGCTGACTGGCCAGGTGCCCAGCTAAAAATTATATTTCTAAGGGAGAAGGGTGAACAGATGGAGGGGGATATATAGCAGTCTCACATTAAAGAAATGTCCTTCTATTCCTGGTTCACTGTGCTGTTTTTTTTTTTAAGAAACATCAATAGATGTTATTTTATTGATGTTTTTTCCTGCATTTATTGAGAGGTTCATATGGTTTCTCTTCCTTTAATCTGACAATATTGTGAATTACATTAATAGATCTTGCTAATGTTGAATCATCTTTGTATATACCTGGAATAATTTGCAATTTTATCATAATGTACTCATTTTAAAAATTACTGGGTTTAAATGGGTAAGTTTACTTAGGATCTTTACATCTGTGGCATTTTCTATGTTATTAAGAGAAATTGATGTATAATTTCGTTATTTTCTGACTATCCTAGCTTGGTTTGGGAGCCAATATTCTATCAGGCTTGTAAAATGAATTGATTCGGCGTCCCTCTTTTTTCCCTTCTCTACAATGTTTTGTTAATGATTGGAATTATATGTTCTTTGAATATTTGGTAGAAAATACCTAAAAATCCAGCGAAATCTGAGGTTTTATTTTTGAAGATGTGAAACCACCCCTTCAATGGGAATGCTGGGTCATAGGAAAAGTTATGTTTAGATTTAAAAGAAGCCACCCAAGTGTTTCCTGGAAATAAATGTACCATTTGGAAGCCACATCAGCAATGTCTGAGAGAGCTGTTTCTCCATCCGCACCGGCATTTGGTTATCATGTAATTATTGATATGTCTGGATTTTAGGTCTACCATTTATTATTTATTTTCTGTTTATTCCCTTGTGTTGTTTTTGTTGTTGTTGTTGTTGTTTCTTTGCATCCCCCTTCCTGTTATCTTTTGGTTTATTTGAACTTGTTTTCGTATTCAATTTTAATTTATCTATTTTTTTTAATTGCACCTCTTTGTCTCGTTTTAGTGGTTGCCCTAGTGGTCACAATATAAATCCTTAACTTTTCAGGGTCTGCTTAGAATCCATATTTTACCATTTCAAGTGGAATTAGAAATATTATCATCTTGTAGGCCCTTTACCCAACCATTTTGTGGGTGACTGTCACACATCAGATTGACATACATTAAAAATCTCATCAAAAAGAGTGTTACAATTTTTTTGCTTTCAACCATGAAACACAGTTTTAATAAATCGACAGAAGAATAGTCTATTATATTTTCCCAAATGTTAATAATTTCTGTCACTTTCCGATCAATCTTGATGTGCCGGGTTTCCCTCTGGTATCATTTCCCTTTTTTTTCTGATGAACTTCCTTTACTAATTATTTTAGAGCAGGCCTTGGCTGGCAGGAACTGAATTCTTTTGGTTTTCCTTCATCTGAGATTGTCTTCGTTTTACCTGAATTCCTGACGTATATTTCTCAGTGGGCCTTGAATTCTGGACTGACAGTTCCTTTCTTTCCACAAGTTAAAAATGTATAAATTCACAATCATTTGAATTGTTATGCCCCTATAATGATGTATGTTTTTTTTTAACTCTGGCTGCTTTTCATGATTTTTATCATGAAAAAAATGATTTTTATCTTGCCTTTAATTTTCAACCGTTTAACTGGAATGTGTATAGGTGTTGATTTCATTTGTGTTTATCCTGTTTGTGGTTCACTGAGCTTCACATATTTGTAGGTTTATATCTTTTGTCGAATTTAAGAAGTTTCCAGTCATTATTTACTCAAATGCAATCTGTCCTTAATTTGTAGATGCATTTTGTGGCAGAGATGGGGTGGAGTGTGCTTATTCTATCTCACTGGAAGTGGAAATGTAATGTCCATTTTGATTAGTATTTACTAATACAGCAAAACCATCTCTTTTTTTTGGGGGGGGTACATGGGCAGGGAATCAAACCTGGGTCCCTCACATGGCAGGTGAGCATTCTACCACTGACCCACTGTGCACCCTAAAACCATCTTTCTTTTGGTTAGAATTTGCCTGATGAAGATTTTTCCATTCCTTTACTTCCAATCTTTCTGTGTCTTAATATTTATGTCTCTCATACTTATCCAGTCTGACACTTTCTTTTAGCCTATGACCCTTGTCCATTTACAATCATTGTGATTAATTTTATCTTTTGGATTGTGCTATTTATCTTCCTTTATCTTTGTTTCTTTCTTACCCTTTTTACTACCTTCTCTTAGTTGGTTAAGTTTTCGGTTTTCCCTTTTTCCCCAGCCACCACTTTAGGTACTGCTTTGGAAGTTATACATTCTATTTCCATTGTAGATTACTCTTTAAATTTTAACTTGTACACTTGAATTAACAATATCTAAAGTGTACCTCTACTTTCTTGACTAATATAAGGACCTTATTGACCCATTGGTGGTCAATACTTTAGTTGCATCTTGTTTTTATGCCACCAAATTGGTTGTTGTTATTGTTGTTATCATTAAATTTATCCAAAAGTTGATATTACTTATTTATTTATTTATTTTGTTATTGCTTCATTCTTCTCCTGCGTTCCAAAGAGGGGTATATACATACATACATTTCAAAGATGGTAAACCCAGACTACCAAAATATAAATTCCATCTCCATCTTTTACTGGTTATGTAACTAGGCCATATTTTAATTAAATCTTAATTAATTAATTAATTAATTTCTCTGGGCCATATTTTACTCATGGTGATAAATAATGAAACCTACCTCAAATGGTTGTTACAAAAATTGAGTTTATTTATGTAAAGGATTTAAAAACAGGGCCTCACACATGGTGAGAGCTATATGAAAAAAATTACTGTTACGTTTGCTTCCTCTCAACGTATGCCTTTTAGTAGTTCTTGCAACGAAGGTCTGTTAATTGTAAATTTCTCCATCTTTGTATAAAAATGACTTCCTTGTTGCCCTTGCTCTTCAATAATAACTTAGCTAGCTAGACAATTCAAGGATTGCTGGTATTTTCTCTTAACATTTTGAAGATATCCTTCAACCATTCTAGAGCTGCCATTGACAAATCTGCTGGTGGGGTAACTGTTATCCCTCTGATGGCAATTTATCTTTTCTCTCTGATTGCCTCTAAAAGCTTTACGGTGTTTGACAGTTTCACAGTGATGTGTCTAAGGTGTGGAATTATTTCTATTTCTCTTACTTGGACCCAGTGCTTTTGGAAATTGAGGATTTACATTTTTAACAAAATCAGGAGTTTTGTAGACATTGTCTCTTTGAATATCTCCTCGCTACCATTCTGTCCATTTTCGCCCCCACGGAACTCCTTTTCCAGGTATGTTGGACCTTCTCATTCTATTTGTGCCTCTTACTCTCTCTGCTCTCTCTGTATCAGTAAGCCTTTTTTTTTTTTTTTGAGTTAAGAAAATGTTTTTATTAATCAGAACATGAAATTGACATGACATCTTATTAGAATTGAACCAGGATAAATAATGCTGTTACATTTCTCCTATCCTTTTCAAAGGAAAATATTACATGTTAAATCTCTTACTGACTTTATGGACTGATTTCAGTAAAACTATTTTTTTTTAAAGCATATGGCAATTAACATATATCTTCAAACTGTGCTAAGTAGTTAGAAAGGTAACTATAAAATCTTTTAATAACTGCAGGATTAGGACTGTTTTGTTAAACATTAACAAATATTAATGTCTTTTAGCTGTTATATCAATGCACCTTTTTCACTGGTAAGACAATTGCTTGCTGTGGGTGTCATGATGAATAGCAAGTATCTTCTTAAGTAACAAATACTTGATTATCAAGATTGAAGCAAGTTTTTGTTCCCAGTTTTGCTATCTTTTGAAGCAGAAGTAAATATCTTTGTCTTATGAACATAGAGAGGCAAATATTGTGACATACAGCTGTTGTAATCTTCAGACAACTAGGTCAACAAACAAATGGGGCAATAGATTATTTTTAAGAATAATTCTTTGAATTTTTAAAATAACAAGGCTTCTGAATAACTTCTCAAAATTAGCTTTCCATTTTGGTCCGTGACCTGATAAACTGAACACATTTGATCTGTATTTTTTGATCTGTGTTTTAGTAATTTCTTCTATCTACTACACTTTTGACTTTAATAAGGGTTAGAGTTGTCGTTTCAAACAATTTCTACATATAATACATCTTTAAATAAGCTTTCATCTCACTGAATTAAGGTTTTTTGTGTTGTTTTTTTTTTCACTTATGTGGAAGGTAATTTGAGCATACACATACATAATGTGTGTGTATATATGTATTTTTTTTTTTACATTTTAAAGTTTCGTTGACCATTGGGATAAAACTAGACTATAGGGACAAGTCTGTAAACAGTGAGAAACCCTTCTGTAGGTTGAGGAGGGCAGGTACAGTTCACTGAAGGACGTGCTGAGGCTGCAGTGAGTCTTGTCATCAAGTGTTAGTCCTGCCGTGCCAGGTCTCACCACGACAGCTGCCTGCACGCCCGCATTCTCAGCAGCACTGGCTTCTCGAGTCACATCTGTCAGAAACAGGATGGCGTTGGTTGAGCACCCAGTGCTGTCTGCAATCTTTCGGTAACTCTCACTCTCTACTTTGCGTCCAATCTTGGCATCAAGGTGACCATCAACAAGCAAGAATATCTCCCTCTGTAGAATGCCCAAATAATAGTTTCTGTGCCTCCATACTCCCTGAAGAATAGATGTACACACCTGCATTCCAGCCTCTCTCCATTTCCTAACTGCTGGAACTACATCCTCAAAGAACTTTGCTTCCATGCGTCCAGCTGGGAACACCGCCCTCCACACGTGGCCCTGCAGCTGCTCCAGCGCTGTGGTCTGTCTGCTCAGAGACATCAGCCAGCGGACGTCATCTACCACAGCTTGGAGCATCTGTTGCAGGTCATCCACCCCATTTCCAGAAACTGCAGGGATCGGAGCAGCCCCATCCAGATGGAAATCCTCTTCAGCCTGTTTCCTCGAAAGACTCGCATTCTGCTGGCACTCCTCTTCTTCCCAGTGTGTCTGCAGATACTCTTTAAACATTGTCTTCGATGTTAAGGAAATAAAATGTCCTTCACGAAAGCAATTGGGGTTGTGGTACCTTCCATATCTAACAGGATCACGGTGACCCCAGCTGGCACTGAAAGCATGACCATTTCCCTGCCAGATGCTACTACAGTTTCAGTGACTTGGAAGTGGGGAAAAGAACCGCACAGAATCCCGAACTCGCCGGCTCTACAGGGAAGGAGGCCGAGACCTGTATCAGTAAGCTTTTGCTGCATAACAAATCACCCCCAAATTTGCTGGTTTAAAACAGCCACCACTGATTTAGCTCATGGCCACGTGCAGCATCAGTTTGGGTGCAGTCTTTCATCCTCCACCATGCTAGTATGAGGTTATTCATGAAGTGTTTTTTTCTGGGGTGGGGTGAGGGTGGTGCATGGGCCGGGAATCGAACCTGGGTCTCCCGCATGGAAGGCGGGCATTGTAACCACTAAAGTACCCGTGCACCCCTTCCTGAAGGGTTTTGAGGGAGTGAGCAGAAGTGTGGAAGGCCTCCTGTGGCCTTAGATCCTAACCTACATCACTTCTGCTACATCCTAGTGGTCAAAGCATGTCACCAAGGCAGCTTAGATTTAAGGTGTGGGGGGGAAAGACCTCATTTCTGGATGGTAAGGACCGCAAAATTTTATAAAATTAAGAAAATGACATTTATTGCACACTTGTATTTGTGATCTATACATAGGAGTTTAGAGAATAAATTCTGGGATCAGAGTCTCATAATTGTGGCCATTTTTTGCAATCTCCCTTTTACAGTTACTTGTCCTTTTATCTTATAGTGGGGAAATTATCTCAGATGTCTCATAGTTTACGCAATCTCTCTTGAGCTCTGGCTAATATGCTGTTTAACCATCTACTGAATTTTTAATTTAAATGACCATATTATTCATTTCTAGAAATTCTATTTGATTTTTTTTAATCTGCCTATTCTTTGTTTCATAATGTCATTTTTCTCTCTTGTGCTTTTGACTCCTTAATCAATTTAAATATACTTACTTTATGATCTCTATCTGATTGTTTTATCAGATTGTTCTTGGATGTTCAATCTGGCTGTTTGTGTCTTCCAACTCTCGATCATATAGGACAGTTTCCTTTTGCGTGCTGTGAGCTTTTCTTTAGCAGGGCTTTATCCGTGGGAGTTCCAGTTGGCTTTGTTCGAGGGCCTGTTCCCTTAGAGCAGATTTTGAGTTTGTTTCTATTAAACACTCCACAGATATTGCTAACCCAGGACCAATATTTACGTGAGTCTCTCGGTCTTAGGGTTGCATGGGTAGAGTCAAATTGAATGCAAAACTAGTGTGAGTACGGGCCCATGATGACAAACTCCTAGGGCAAATTTTTATTTCATCAGTCCATGCTGAGAAGGACAAATTTCCCTCTTGTCTTTCTGTGCCTTATATTCTTTTTTTTTTTTTTTTCCTGGCACATTTTCACCAAGGGTATAGCCCTAGCCAGCCTCAGTTTTAGTTTGGGTCTCTGTTTCAAGCCCCACTCTGGGTGGGTCCTCTCCAGATCTAATGATCGGCTCCAACTGTCTGCCTGTGCCCTCCTGTCCCCTAACCAGGGCAGTGCGACAACCTGACCGGCACCCCTCTCCACTCTCCACTCTGGCTCCCTCTTCCTTTCTGGCTCTTCGAGATTTCCCTTTGTTCCTTAATTCCTTGGATTTAAAAGGATGTTGAGAATGGCTGTTTGATTTTATTCTCACCTAGCTTTCCTAGGGTTTAGAGCAAGCTATTTTTCGGGTTACATAATCTGGGGTATTGCTCAACACAGAAGTCTAAGTATACGCACAAATTAAATTTTTTTTTTTTGAGAATCAGAATCATACATATTCAGGACTTTCAAAGGGAGTAGAAGCTGTAGAGAAAACAGTTTGAAAGCCACTGACCCAGAAGGGTGTACTGGGACTAAACCCCACCCGCTCTCATGCTCCATCCCCAGCCCCCTCCTTGCTCCGGGATTTAGGACAGGTTACTGAGCCTCTCCGGGCTGTCCTTCTCCTTTCTGTGTAGATATTCAGACCTAACTTCCGAGGCTGCAGAGACATTTGCCTGGAATCGGTTTGGAGAGTCTTGGCCGCGTGACGCTTGAGGTGAGCTCTCCAAAGGGCAGCTGTTTGCATAATCTGGAAAATTCCCTCTGGTGGAACACGGGTCTGCCCAGCCAGGTGCGTGAAGGGCTGGCTGGGGACAGGTCCGCGTGCCTGCAGGCGGTTTTAAACCCGCTCCCCGCGGGTGGTAGCTGGGACAGGTCATGGTCCCCCCAATAATGGTCTCTCCTGGGGGTCCTGTCTCTTTCCCTAAAGCACTGCTGGGAGGGGAGGCCCAGAGCTGGACATACCTGTGGACAGTTCTCATGGCCAGCTCTGGGCAGGGGCCCCTCAAGGGGGCACCCCACCTCCTTCCCACTGGTCCCCATTTCCAAACAGCCCTTTCATCCTGGGGGCGGGGGGTGGGATATGGGGGTGGGAGGGGGCGGTTGGAGAGGAACCCCTACCCGGAAACCCCAGCGCGGCGACCCCCGGGGAGGCCCCTGCACGGAAAGAAGGCCATTTCCACCCGCATCGGGTTTCGCACCCCACCTCCCCGGGACAGTCCCGCCCTTCACCGTGACGGGCCTTTTGCAAACACGCACACGCACATGTATTTTTGGAAGGAGGGGAAAACAGTCCAAGAGAACCTTTGCGCGGTTAAAAAGGCAGCGGAGATTATATTAAGAATGAAAGGGGCGCGGGCCGGCCGGGGCGCAGACAGAGGCCCCTTTCATCGCGCCAGGCCGCGCGCCGCGGGCAGCTGCCAACACAAACGCGGGCGGAACCGAACCTGCGGAGCCGCCGCCGAGCGCCCAGGCCGCGCCCCCCGCGCCCCCCGCGCCCCGCGGGCCCCCGGCCTGGCGCCGGCTCAGCGTTTCCGCTCTGCTGACGCGCTGGAAACGGCCTGCCGGAGCCCGGGAGCGGCGCGGGGACAACGGCCCGGCCCCGAGCGCCCGGGGGGAGCGGTGGGGGGGGGAGCCCAGCTGCCCGGGCTGAGGTTGCACGGAGCACCCCCACCCACCCACCCACCCAGGTGGGGGCCCGGGGCTTCCCGTCCCCACGCTTGTGTCTCCACCGCCGCCTGCCTCCCCTCGCTGGGAACGTCTCTCTGCTCCCTGGCCCTTCATCCCCGCGCCAGCTCCCTGCGCCGGAGCCGGGACTCAGTGGAGGCGAAGGCTGCCTCTTCCGGGAAGCCCGCCTGGGTTTTCCCGCCGCTGGACTCCCACGGACATCGTCTGGGCCCTCTCTGCGGCCCCTGTTAGACCCGAGCCACGGCTGGGTCTGCCCCTTCCGCATCCCCTCACCCACTGAGGACGCCGTTCCCCTCCAAAACGCATTGGTGGGGTGAAGAAAGGGCCATGGTCCAGCCCCTCTCTGTGGAAATCCCCCCTGGAGGCACGGTAGTCTGGGGGATTTGCCAATTGGGCCATCTAACCCCCATTAACGTTCGGAGAGCCATTTAAACCCCCCTGTAAAATGGGCACAGCAAAATCATCCTTCCCCACTTCTCAGGGCTGGTGTGAGGCTGAGGAAAGAGACTGGAGGAGTAAGGGCAGGTCGGAAGTGTCAGGAGACCGGCCCTTCCAACCCCCAAGAGGCTGGGGGCAGAGAGAAGGAACGGGGGCCACAGGAGCGAAGCAGAGGTGAAGACAGAGTGATGAGGGGGCAAGGGAGAAAGAGGAAACAGAGGCAGCAAAATGATCCTTGCTGCTGCTGCAGGATCCAGCTGTGCCTGCAGGCAGAGCCAAAGCCCTCCACTCCCCAGTGACATCAGCCAATCCATTCTCTTTTTGTTGGAGCCAGCTTAAGCTGGGTTTCTGCCACTTGGAATTGAGAGAGCCCCATGGAGTACCCTCACCACTCTCCTAAAAATAGAGCCTGAGCCCTTGAAGTTGGTATTTATGGCCTTCGATGCTGGGCAACCTGCTCCCCCTTCTGGCCTTGGGTCCCGTTCTGCTTGTCCAGTGCCTTACCACTTACAAAGGGCTTTCACGGCACCATCATGGGAAGCCTCACCTCTGCCTGTCTTGAGTAGTGAATCCAAATCCAAGGTCACGCCGGCAGTAAGGGCTGTGCCTGGGACTTGTAAAGGAAGGTTCCCAACTTCTCCTGGCCATGTTCCCTCTGTGCTCCTTGGGCTCTCCATGGTGCAGTGCAGCTGATAATCTTCCTTCTGCTCTCTGCTGAGCTTAGTCTTCCCCAGTTTATGGGTGCCCAAGGCCCCCCAGGAGCTTCCTGCAGGAGCCCCTCCCGCTCCTTTGACCCTCCCACCCCCTTTAGTCCCTTGGACTTGACCTTCAGATACTGTGGGTTGGGTTGCTGCTCTCCTATCTTGCTTCCCCACCTACAGCCTCAGGCGCGGAGGCAGGCACCTGCCTGAGGCCTCTTCGGTTCTGCTTTGTGAATATTTAGGAGGCAGAAGCCACTGAATGTGGCCACGTGAGGTTTGAGACATGAGGGCGTGAGAGGCTCCAGCACCATGACCTTGAGTTTTCTGGTTTGGGTGTTCTCACTAACCAACCTCAGCAACCTGAGAAGACGCCCAGGTTACCCAGGAGAGGCCAGGAAGGAAGAGGTGATCTTGGGGCCCTGGAGGTCCACAGCTGGAGCTCCAGAGAAGGTGAGACTGGGGACAGAGGCTTGGGAGGCTCTGATGGAGCCAAGGCCTTGGAAATCCATGAGCTTACCCAAGATGAACCTGTTCAAGTGGAAGAGAAGATGTCCACGGTTGGCTCGTACCCCAACATGTAAAGGACTAGCAGAGGAAGAGGGAGAGAAGGAAGGGGAAGAGAAGGAGGGTCACTGAGGAGACAGACAAGAACAAGGAGAGTGGTTTGTGAATGCCACAGAAGAAAGAATCTTAAGAAAGGATTGTTCAAAGGTGGCGAATGACTTAAGAGGTCTGTGGAAAGAAGAGTCCTTTCCTGAAGAAAGGTGCCAACTGGACAGTTAACTCAGATCAGCAGTGTCCAGAAGTCAGGCTGAGGGCCACCAGCAAGGGGCAACGGATGCAGAAGAAGTTTCAGGCAACTTTTTTTTGGTTTGAGCTGGTTCAAACAAAAAGAGAATGGATTGGCTGATGTCACTGGGGAGTGGAGGGCTTTGGCTCTGCCTGCAGGCACAGCTGGATCCTGCAGCAGCAGCAAGGATCATTTTGCTGCCTCTGTTTCCTCTTTCTCCCTTGCCCCCTCATCACTCTGTCTTCACCTCTGCTTCGCTCCTGTGGCCCCCGTTCCTTCTCTCTGCCCCCAACCTCTTGGGAGTTGGAAGGGCCGGTCTCCCTACACTTCCGACCTGCCCTTACTCCTCCAGTCTCTTTCCTCAGCCTCACACCAGCCCTGAGAAGTGGGGAAGGGATGATTTTGCTGTGCCCATTTTACAGGGGGGGTTAAATGGCTCTTCCAATGTTAATGGGGGTTAGATGGCCCAATTGGCAAATCCCCCAGACTACCCCGCCTCCAGGGGGGATTTCCACAGAGAGCCAGCGCTCACCCTCCACAGCGAAGAGAGATTAAATCAATCAATCAATTAAATTAATTAATCTTCCTTCTTGTCGTTAAAAATTTCCAGGCTTTCTGCTTGAGTTGAAGGTGGATTAATTTAACAACTGGAAGCTACAAAACATTATTGAAAGAAATGAAAGACCTAAAGAAGTGGAAAGACATCTGTGTTCATGGACTGGAAGATTTAAGATTATTAGATGGAAATACTTCCTAAATTGACCTACAGATTCAAAGCAATCCTTATCAAAATCCCAGCTGCCTTTTTTTTTTGCAGAAATCGACAAGCTGATTCTAAAATTTATATAGAACTATTCATATGGCTATTCTATATGAATTAATATGGAATAGCCAAAACAATCTTCAAAAATAAGAAAGACACTGGAGGACTCAACACTTCGCAACTTCAAGACTCGTTACAAAACTATAATAATTGGGCGGGCCATGGTGGCTCAGTAGCAGAGTTCTCGCCTGCCATGCCAGAGACCTGGGTTCGATTCCTGGTGCCTGCCCATGCAAAAAAAAAACAACAAAAACTACAGTAATCAAGATTGTGTGACATAAAGATAGATCAGTGAAATGGAGTCAAAAGCCCAGACATAAACCCTCATGTCTGAGGACATTTTTGACAAGTGTAGCGAGACCATTCAAGGGGAGAAAGAACACTCTTTTCAACAAAGGGTGCCGGGACAATTGGACATCCACGAGCAAAAGAAATGAAATTAGTCCCTACCTCATACCATACACAAAAATTAACTCAAAGTGGATCAAAGATCTAAATATAAGAGCTAAAATTGTAATTCTTAGAAGAAAACATGCTTAAATTTTTCTGACCTTCCATTTGGGAATGGTTTCTTACATATGATACCAAAAGCACAAGCAACCAAAAGAAAAATACATAAGTTGGACTTCATCAAAATTCAAAACTTTTGTGCTTCAAAAAGTGGCCCATCCGGTTGTAGAAATGGACAGCACAAAAGTGCCTGATTGTAGCACAATAATGTTAGAACACTGAATGAAGCTGAATGTGAGAATGATAGAGGGAGGAGGCCTGGGGACACAAATGAAACCAGAAGGAAAGGTAGACGATAAAGACTGAGATGGTAAAATCTAGGAATGCGTAGAGTGTACAATGATAGTGACTAAATGTACAAATTTAAAAATGGTTTCGCATGAGAAAGAACAAAGGAATATCAATGCTGCAGGGTATTGAAAATAGATGGTAATTAATATTTTAAAACTTTAACTTATGTGTGAGACTAAAGCAAAAAATGTTTATTTGGTACAAAATTTATATTTCGACTAGTGCATTTCCTAATATAACTTATGTAGACAGCTTAATTGAACACCATAAGTACATGGAACCTTGAGTAGGGCATGAGATTTTATAGGTTTGTCCAGAGTGATGCCCCGATAAATCCCAGAGTGATTTGAACAGTGAATAAAAAAGTATTTGCAAAGCTCCCTTGGGGGAATGGTGAGAAAGGGGGAAAACTCAACTTCCCCAAGTGGAGAATCCTTGATATTCTCACAAGCAGTGGGAACAACCAAAGCAGTAGATGGAGCCCTCAATCTGGGGGGTTGTTCATATGAAACTTAACCCCGCAAAGGATAGGTCAAGCCTACTTAAAATTAGGCCTAAGAGTCACCCCCAGAGAACCTCTTTTGTTCCTCACATGTGGCCACTCTCTCTCAGCCAACAGGACAAGCAAACTCACTGCCCTCCCTCTCTCTATGAGAGACATGACTCCCAGGGGTGTGGACCTTCCTGGCAATGTGGGACAGAAATCCTAGAATGAGCTGGGACTCAGCATCAAGGGATTGAGAAAATCTTGACCGAAAGGGGGAAGAGAGAAATGAGACAAAATAAAGTGTCAATGGCTGAGAGATTCCAAACAGAGTCGAGAGGTTATCTTGGAGGTTATTCTTACGCATTAAGTAGATACCACCTTGTTATCCAAGATGTAATGGAGAGGCTGGAGGGAACTGCCTGAAAATGTAGAGCTGTGTTCCAGTAGCCATGTTTCTTTTTCTTTTTTTTTATGTGTTTTTATTGTTAAATATAAGATACATACAAATAAAAGAAAGAAAAAGCAATGATTTTGGAAGTATACTTCAACAAGTAGGTACAGATTTCAGAGTTTTTTGTGGGTTATCATTCCACTATTCCAGATTTTTCTTTCTAGCTGCTCCAAAACGCTGGAGGCTAGAATAATTTTTAAATTTTTTTGTGAAAAATAACATACAAAAACAACAATAAATTTCAAAGCACATCAAAACAGTTCATTGTGGAACAGATTTCAGAGTTTGGTCTGGGTTACAATTCCACAATTTTACTTTTTACTTCTAGCCGCTCTAAGATACTGGAGACTAAAAGATATATCAGAATAATGAGTCAGCGCTCATACTTGCTTATTAAACCCTACCTTCTCTGTATAATTCCTCCATCACCTTTGATCTTTTTGGAATGTTACCTTAGTGCATGGAACCTTTGTAGAATCTTATATGGATCATTCTTATTCTGGGTTCCCTCTGTTTGGATTGTTTAAGTGATCTAACCAGACAGGTTAAGTTAGGTTCTGGACAAAATAAACCTTTCTTCCTTTGGTCTCAGGGCAGATGAGGTTCTAAAATATAGACAATGTCTTCCTTGCCCCTGTACTCTAAATTACTTAAAGGCCGACCTGATTGGATTCTTTCTTATCTCTAAATACCAGGTTATACATATATAAAACCAGCCTCTCAAAATCTAGAAATAACAGCTCCAGTACCCATGTTTCTCAAAGATGACTGTATAACGATATAGCTTTCACAATGTGACTGTGTGATTGTGAAAACCTTGTGTCTGATGCTCCTTTTATCTACCTTGTCAACAGACGAGTAGAACATATGGAATAAAAATAAATAATAGGTTTCTGTTGTCTTTTTATTTCTTTTTCTGAGTTGATGCAAATGTTCTAAGAAATGATCATGATGATGAACATGCAACTATGTGATGATATTGTGAATTGCTGAGTGTATGTGTTGGGAATGTTTGTGTTTCTTGTAATTTTTTTAATTAATAAAAAATGGAAAAAAAAATAATAGGGGGAACAAATGTTAAAATAAATTTAGTAGATTGAAATGCAGTGATCAATGAAAAGAAGGGGTAAGGGGTATGGTATGTATGATTTTTTTCCTGTTTTCTTTTTATTTCTTTGCTGAATTGAATCAAATGTCTAAGAAATGATCATGATGATGAATATGCAACTATGTGTTGATATTGTGAGTTATGGATTATATATTAAGAATGGAATGATCATATGGTAAGAATGTTGGTGTTTGTAAGTTGTTTTGTTGAATAAAAAGAAAAGTGACCCATCAGGAAAGTGAAAGGCAACCCACAGAATGGGGAAAATGTTTGCAAATCATCTCTCTGATAAAGGGCTAATTCAGATTATATAAAGAACTCTTACAACTCCACAATAAAAAGGCAACCCAACTTAGAAATGAGCAAAATATTTGAATAGACATTTCTCCAAAGAAGCCATATGGATAGACATGGCTTTCTATCCATACGGATAGAAAATCTAATAGATTAGATTTTCTAATCTCACGAAAAGATGCTCTGCTTCATTAGCCATTAGGGAAATGCAAACCCAAACCACAATGAGATACCACCTCATTCCCACTAGGATAAAAAAAGAAAATGAGGGCGGGCCACGGTGGCTCAGCAGGCAAGAATGCTTGCCTGCCATGCCCGAGGACCCGGGTTCGATTCCCGGTGCCTGCCCATGTTAAAAAAAAAAAAAAGAAAAGAAAATGAGTTGGCGAGGATGTGGAGAAATTGGAGCACTTATACACTGCTGAAGGAAATGCAACATCATGCAGCCACCGTGGGAATATTTGGCAGTTTCTCAAAAAGTTAAAATAGTTATGTTATGATCTAGTAATTTCACTCCTAGATATAGACCCAAGAAAATTGAAAACGTATTTTCATAAAAATACCTTGTACACTAATTTCATAATAGTATTGTTCACAATAGCCAAAATATAGAAATAACCCAAATGCTTACCCACTGATGAATGGACACCAAAAGGTGGTCTGTGCGTACAATGGAATATTATTCAGTCATGAAAAGGAATGATGTGGTGACCCGTGCTACAATGTGGGTGAACCTTGAAAACATGCTACATGAAAGAAGCCAGTCACAGAAGGCCGCATATTGCAGGATTCCATTTATCTGAAAAGTCCACAATAGACAAATCTATAGAGACAGAAAGTAGATTAGTGCTTGCCCAGGGCTGTGAGGATTGGGGAAATGGAGTCTGGCTGCTGAAAGGTACAAGGTTTCTTTGGGGGTGATGAAACTGTTCTAGAATTAGATATCGGAAATGGTTTCACAACTTTGTGACTATTCTAAAAGCCACTTAGAATCGTACACTTTAAAAAGGTGAATTTTATGCAAATTATCTCTCAATTGAAAAATCAGTGGGGGACGAATATATGGAGACACTCTCTTGCAAAGAATTACTATCCTGGAAGAAAAATTAAGAAGGGGCCAATAGGGAAAAAGGTTTAGGAATAGGGTCTGGGGGAAGGATGCCTATCGATGCTGGAACACGTATGCATATTATATTTTCAAGAAACAAATGCAATAAAACAAAAAGGTGGCCTGGGGAGACAAGTTGCAGGAGTGTTTTATCAGGAAGGGGAGACTGGGCCGTGCTTGGAGATAGAGTCACAGGAGAGGAGGCTGGAATCCACGGGGTCAGGAGCAAAGGCACAGATGAAGGGAGGGGAGGGGACCCTGCACTCCCAGGGACCCAGGGCAGGAGGTGAGGGGGGCAAAGATCTGGAACAGGGAAGGGTCAGAGGAAAGGGACTTATTTGGGGGGACTGGGCCCCCCTACATACACACACACTTATTTCATGCCCAATGGCCTCTATTTTCCCATCACTGGGCCTGGCTGGAGGAGTGGGGGCACCTGGGAACGAAAGGGGCAGTTAGGAAGGGCCTCCTGTGTACCCCAAAAAGGAGCCAGTGACACGTGGAGGGGCTGCTCAGTAACTGGGGGCTTAGTTTTGCATCCATCCCACGGAGGCTCGCCTGAGGCTGGTTGTGGGCCGGGACCATGGGCTGTGGCCACTGGGGAGTCGGGGCCCCTCCAGGCTCCGCTTTACACTCAAAGGGCCTCAGGGCCCACGTGGGAGCCATCCCATTGGGGGGGGGGGGGCAGAGCTCCCCACAGGGGTGTGCGTGTGAAGTAAGGGTGAGGATGCTCAGCCGTGGGGGGTGTCCTGAACTGGTGAGGAGCTGTGGGAAGAATTGGCTGACACTGCTGTGGCCCCCAGTTCTCCCAACCAGCTCCAGTTTCTCGGACTCAGTTGTAAACCCTCGCTGCACTGCCAGCTGACCCAGCACCCAGGTGTGTCTGGAAAGGTGAAAGGTGCATCCCTGGGCAAGATCTGATTTGGAGGCAATGAAGCATGACTTGGTCCCACATATCCTCTGGGCCCCGGGTTGGTGGCCGTCCTTAGAACGGCAGCAGCCAACGTGCCAGTGGCCCTGTGGCTGGGGTGTGACTGGCACAAGCCACAGATCCTCTTTCTGGATGGGACACTGCCTTCCCGTCTGCCCTGCTGGCACCCACCTGGCCTTTTTAGCAGCCTCTGCAAGCTCCCAGTCCATCCACCTCCTGAGGGTGTCTTTTCCTTTTTCATCAAGGGTCCTGGAACCAGATTTTCTGGACATGAGACCAGCAGCGACCTCACTCCTGAGTGGCTGGGCTGTTAGACAAGCCCCAAGCCGCCGCTTCTGTGGCATCTTTTTGTCTTGTCCATAAGGGATGCATGAGGTATGTGGGCCCAAAGCCTTGTTAAGATCACTTAGTCATTCAACAAACCGGGGCTCCTGTCAGGCACTTTGCTTGGGAATGGAGATGCAAAATCAAATAAAATCTGGTCCCTGCCCTTGAGGAGTTCACAACGTGAGGGGAGGTCTGGGCAGAATATCAGGGGGTCATCCTGATGTGATGAGAGTTGGGGGAAGGGGAGAAAGGAGGAGGGGATTCTGCATCTTAGAGGCAGCTATGTCCTAGATGGGCGGTGTTCTAGTTTGCTAGCTGCTGGAATGCAATATACCACAAACAGAATGGCTTTTAAAAAGGGGAATTTAATAAATTGCTAGTTTACAGTTCTAAGGCTGAGAAAATGTCCCAGTTAAAGCAAGTCTATAGAAATGTCCAATCTAAGGCATCCAGGGTTTCTCTCTCAAGTGGAAAGGCACATGGAGAACACGGTCAGGGCTTCTCTCTCAGCTGGAAGGACACGGCGGCGTCTGCTAGCTTCCTCTCCAGCTCCCTGGGAGGTGTTTTCCTTCTTCATTTCCAAAAGTTGCTGGTTGGTGGACTCTGCTTCTCGTGGCTGGATCGTTCTGCTCTCTATGAATCTCCTGGCTTTCTCTCTTGTTGTTCTCTTTTATGGGATTCCAGTAAACTAATCAAAACCCACCTAAATGGGTGGAGGCACGCCTCCACCTAATCCAGTTTAACAATCACTCTTGATTAAATCACATCTCCAAGGAGATTATCTAATTACAGTTTCAAACATACAATACTGAATAGGGATTAGAAGAAACAGCTGCCTTTACAAAATGGGATTAGAATTAAAACATGGCTTTTCTAGGGTAAATCTATTCTTTCAAACCAGCATAGGTGGTCAGGGAAGGCTTCCTGGAAGAGGAGAAGCTTAAGATAAGCTTTTTCTTTTCTCTCTTCAGATTTATGCATTTTTAAAAAGTATATACACCACACTTATATGGTATATGTATTAAAATGTTTGTAAACATGAGAAAGAAATATTTTAATACCAAGCCAAGAGGAAAGTTTCTGTGGCTTTGTTTGCTAGATTGGGGACATTCCCAGGACAGAGACATTCACTCTTGTGCCAAGTGGCCCCTCAGGCAGCTGAGGGTTGCCTGGGGATGCGTGTGTCCTTACTCCCAGGTCCTGCCAGCCGAAGTTTGTGGGCATCGGGGGGGTTTGGCTTCAGCACCCCGCCTCAAACTAAGTTTTGGGGAAGGCGTGGAAATGCAGTCTGGTCAGAGAGAGCAGCACCTGGGGTGGCACGGAGTGCAGAACTGTGTGAGGACTTAGGAGTCACAGGGGCTCAGGGTGGCTGGGAGGCTTGGGGGGTCCAGGCGGCTCCAGTGGAGGGGCCTACTGTGCTAAATCAGGCAGCTTCAAACTTAGCTCAAAGGCTTCTGGGAGCTACTGAGGGATTTTAAGCAGAGTCCGGACAGGGACTAGTGGGGG
>PVIY010010966.1:7223-67036 GCA_004026745.1 Myrmecophaga tridactyla | reverse complement strand
AAGTAGACATCATCTTGTTATTCAAGATGTAATGGAGAGGTTGGAGGGAACTGCCTGAAAATGTAGAGCTGTGTTCCAGTAGCCATGTTTCTTGAGGATGATTGAATAATGATACAGCTGTCACAATGTGACTGTGTGATTGTGATATCCTTGTGTCTGATGCTCCTTTTATCTACCTTGTCAACAAAGGAGTAGAACATATGGAATAAAAATAAATAATAGGGGGAACAAATGCTAAAATAAATTTAGTTTGAAGTGCTAGTGATCAATGAAAGTGAGGGGTAAGGGGTATGGTAGGTATAATCTTTTTTTTCTTTCCTGTGTTCATTTTATTTCTTTTTCTATTGTCTTTTTATTTCTTTTTCTGAATTAATGCAAATGTTCTAAGAAATGATGAATATGCAACTAAGTGATGGTATTGTGAATTACTGATTATCTATGTTGATGTCTTATTTGGTTTCTTATTTTTTAACTAATAAATACATTTAAAAAATAGTAATAAAAAAACTTTAAAATGTCTAAATTGCATAAAACCAAAATGTAATGGACTTACATGAAGGGAAGAAAATCTCTACAGGGAAACATTAATCAGAGGCTAGAATACATGAGGAGATGCTATTTTTGAATAGGTAAAATCAATACTCAGGTTGATTTTAACATTTAAAGCAATCCTAATTAAAGTTATTTCTAATCTTAATTTTTAGAACTTGGCATAGTTATTGTACATAAATATCTATTTTTAAAAGTCATATATATATGTATAATTTTATATAAACAAGATGGGGTCATAATATATAATATATGCTTTTTCACAGTAATAGTCATTTTTTGTCTTCATTCTCTTTCCTAACCCCTTATCCCTAAGTTATAACCTCCATAAATCATGTTTAAAACCTAGTATGTTATGCATTATTCCACATTGTTCATGTTTGCTTAATCACATACAAAGAAACACATATATGGAGAGATTTATATATATATATTTTTTACAAAAATACTATGCACACTTTTTGCAACTTTATCTTCTCATTAAAATACATACCATGGAAATACTCCAGGTTTAGCTCTAATTCACTATAGGTATAGCCCCAATTTACCATTTTTAATGACCACATAAGATTCCATGATGTTGACAGACTAGAAATATACATTCAATCATTATTTTTGATAGGTGTTCAATTTGTTTTCAGGTTGTTCACACTACAAAAAAATGCACTAATAAATGTTCTTGAACACATATCCTTAATCATTGCCACTTCTACTTCTGAGGAATAGAATTCTAGAATGGAATTACACTTTTAAAGTGTATATGCATTTTAATTTTAATAAATGCTCTGCTGGTTTGAAACTGTTGTGTATCCCAGAGAAGTGATGTTCTTTAATCCTGATTCAGTATTGCTGGGTGGGATCTTTTTTGATTAAGTTGTTTCCATGGAGATATGACCCACTCAGCTGTGGGTGGGACTTTTTGATTAGGTGGATTCCATGGAGATGTGTCTTAACCCATTCAAGTTGGGGTTGCTTACTGGAATCCTTTAAAAGAAAACTATTTTAGAAAGAGGCAATGGAACCTTCATGGCCAGAGACCTTTGGAGATCCACAAGGAAAGTACCCCCCACCCAGTAAGCCATATGAAATGAGAAGCTAAGAGAGAAAGCTAGCAGACACCAGTCATGTGCTTTCCCATCTGACAGAGGTGTTCCTGATGGCATTTGTCTTTCTTTAGTGAAGGTAATCTCTCGTTGGTGCCTTGATTTGGACATTTTCACAGCCCTAGAATTGTAAACTTGCAACATAATAAATTACTTTTTAAAAAGCTGTTCAGTTGCTGGTATATTGCATTCTGGTAGCTTTAGCAAACTAATACAGATGCCAACAGATTGTTTGTAATACATTTGTAATGATTTGAGAAAATGTGAGTTACACACACACACACACACACACACACATATGTCATGTAATTCACATTTTCTCATTTTAACCACTTTCAAGTGTACAGTTCAAAAGTAATAATTATATTCCCAGTATTGTACTACAATTACCAATACCATTAACCCAACTTTCTCATCACTTGAAACAGAAATTCTGCAGCCATTAAACAATAACTCCTTCTGTCTCTTCTTTCTGTCCTGCAATGACATCCTGTTCTCCCTTCTCCCTTTCTCATCATTTGTAATTTATGATTTATGATGTATCTATATGAAATTTGCCTCTTCATATAAGTGAGATCATACAGTGTTTTTCATTTTGAATCTGGCTTATTTCAAGCAGCATGTTTTCAAGTTTCATCCATGTATGCTCATTTGTTTTACTTTATTGCTTGTTGGAGAGGAGGAAAGTTAATCTCTTTGTGATTTTAATTTGCATTTTCCTGACAGCTAGTGAGTTTGAACAACTTTTTGTATGTTTATTGCCCATTTGGATTTGATACCCTGTGAATTTCTTATTTATATCCCTTGTCACAATTTTCTAATGTTTTTCTTGTCAATTTATAATGTGCTTAAAGTATAGCTATTTATCCACCTGTATTGCAAATACAAATTTTTCATTCAACTCTAACATTTCTAACAAGTCTAACATTTTTCTACTCATT
This sequence comes from Myrmecophaga tridactyla, assembly GCA_004026745.1. Classification (NCBI taxonomy): domain Eukaryota; kingdom Metazoa; phylum Chordata; class Mammalia; order Pilosa; family Myrmecophagidae; genus Myrmecophaga; species Myrmecophaga tridactyla. Next base: position 64,443 of record PVIY010010966.1, on the reverse strand, counting down.
TCATATATATATTTTTCATATGTGTATTTCATAATTTCATATATGTGTGTGTATATTTTACACACAATTTCAAAAACAGAGTTGAATGTATTTGTTTTTCTTTTATAAGTCCTGGGTTTCCTCCTTTCTTGGTTAAAACTCTCTCTGCTACTAGATTATATAAGTAGGTCAATAGATTCAATATAAAGCTTTAATTATTTTCACATTTAAGCATTAAATATATCTGGATTTTTTTTTACATGGTGTATGTCATGGTCAGGTTCATGTGTCAACTTGGCCAGGTGGTGGTGCCTGGTTGTCTGCTCGGGAAAGCACTGGTCTGTCTGTTGCTATGAGGACATTTCATGGATTTAAATCATGACCACATGGGTGGCATCCGCAGCTGATTGTATTTGCAATCAACTAACGGGAGTGTCTTCTGCAATGAGTGATGCTTACTCTAATCCTTGGAAAGCTTTTAAGGAGGACCCAGAAGAGACAATCACTCTTCCTGCTTCAGCCAGCCAGCCTCTCCTGAGAGTTTGTTGAGGAACTTCATTGGAGCTGCCAGCTCGTGGCCTGCCCTACAAACCTTGGGACTCTACATCCCCATAGTTATGTGAGACACTTTAATCAATTTTATATTTACAGATATCTCCTTTTGATCTTGTTTCTCTAGAGAACCTTAGCTAATACAGTATAAGATAGTTAACAAATGTTTTCTTCCAAAATTTAACAAGTTGCATCAGAATATTTTATTAATTTTCTGTCCTTATTGAAAAAACTAAAACACTAACCTGTGATATATTAAATTTTCTTGGCACTGGGCTCTATTTCTGCCTTCCACTGTTCTTTTTGACATTTCTAGATAAATACTGGATTTATTTTATTAAAGTGGTGTTTTAGTTTTTTAAAGCTGCTAGAATGCAATATACCAGTAATGAATCAGCTTTTAAAAAGAGAATTTATTAAGGTGTAAGTTTACAGTTCTAAGGCCATGAAAATGTCCAAATTAAGGTACCAACAAATGGGTACCTTCACTCAAGAGAAGCAGATACCATCTGGAACACCTCTGTCAATTGGGAAGTGTCTGGTGGGTTCCCTGGTTTCTGGACAACTCTCTCAGATGGGAAGGCACATGGCAACATCTGCTAGCTTTCTCTCCTCATTTCTAAAACGTCCCTTGGGGCATTTTCCTTGTGAATCTCCAAAGATCTCTGGTTGTGTGGGCTCTGTCAGCAGTAAAGATTTTCACAAATTATCCCTTTTAAAGGGCTCCAGTAAGGAGCTCCACCTTGAATGGGTAGAGACACATCTCTGTAGAAACCACCCAATCAAAATTTGCCACCCGCAATTGAGTGGGTCACATATCCATGAAATTAATAAAAAAAGATCCCACCCAGCAATATTGAATGAGGATTAAAGAACATGGCTTTTCTGGAGTACATGACAGTTTCAGGTCAGCACAAGTGGTTTTATACAACATTCTGATAACTTCTAAAGCAAGTCTTCTTCCACGTTTCTTCATTTTCATTCTTTTTATGTGGTAGTGGTTTATTCTTAGGTACATATTACTGCAAGTGAATCTTCAGGTCCTTTGTCCAGTTACAGAAAACTCCACTAAAATTGTAATAGAATTTCATTCAACTTATATATTAACTTTGTAAAAATTAGCATTTTGAGAGTATTTCATCTTCCAATTCAAAATAATTGTACTTCTTTCAAATTTATGCCATTTATGTCTTCAAATACAATTTTTTAGATAAAATTCACATAACTTAAAATTCACCATTTAACCATCTCAAAGGGTGCAATTTAATCGGTTTTAATATATACACAATGTTGTACAACATCGTCACTATTTAATTCTAGGACATTTCCATCAACCCAAGAAGAAACTCTTTACCTTCCTCCCAACATCCCTGACAACCACTAAACTATTTTCTATCTCTATGGATTTGCCCATTTTGGAAATTCATATAAATGGAATCATGCATTACGTGTATTTTGTGTCTGACTTCTTTCACACTTTTTTTTTTTCACATGGGCAGGCTCCAGGAATCGAACCCAAGTCTCTGACATGGCAGACAAAAATTCTGCCACTGAGCCACCATTGCACTGCCCTCGATTAGTTTTTTAGCTTGTTAAAGCTGCCAGAATGCAGTATATCAGAAACAGAATGTTCTTCTAAAAAGGGAACTTGTTAAATTGCACCTTTACAGTTCTAAGGCCATGAAAAATGTACAAATTAAAGCATCAACAAAAGGTTCCCTTAACTCAAGAAAGTCTGACAACACCCAGAACACCTCTGTCAGCTGGAAAGGCACATGGTTAGTGTCTGCTGAGTCTTTGACTTCTGGACACCTCTCTAAGCTGAGAAGGCACATGGCAACATCTGCTAGCTTTCTCTCTTCATTTCATAAGGCTTACCAGGGGTTACTTTCCTTGTGCATCTCCAAAGATCTCTGGCTGGGTGGGCTCTGTTGGCTCTCAAGGTTTTTCAAGAATGGCTCCCTCTTAAAGGACTCTAGTAAGCCACCCCACCTTGAATGGGTGGAGACACATATTTTTGGAAACCACCAACTAAAATTTCCCACCAACAATTGGGTGGGTCACATCTCCATTGAAATAACTTAATAAAAAATCACAGCAATATTGAATGAGGTATAAAGAACATGGCTTTTCTATGGTATACAAAAGTTTCAAATCAGGAAAAATAGCATTATATTTTCAAGATTCATCAATGTTCTGACATATATCAGTATTTCATTCCTTCTTTATGGCTGAATACTACTCCATTGAAAGGACATACCATTTATTTTTATTCATTAGTTGATGGAGGTTTGGGTTGTTTCCACTTTTTGACTACTGTAAATGTTGCTGCTATAAAAATTTGTTTACAAGTGTTTTTTTGTGAATATATGTTTTCAGTTCTCTTGGGTATATACCTAGGAGTAGAATTACTGGATCATATGGTAAATGTCGAACCATTTGAGAAATCCCCGTAGTTGGTACCTCATTTTACTTTCCCATCAGCAACATATGAAGGTTCCAATATATCCACAGCCTCAAAAACACTAATTATTTTACAATGCATTATTATTATGATTATGATTGTCATCCTAGTGGGGATGAAGTACTATATCATTTTTGTTTTGGTCTGCATTTACCCAATGATTAATGATGTTGAGCATCTTCTCATGCTTATTGGCAATTTTCATATCTTCTTTGGAGAAATGTCTATCAAACACTTTTCCCTTTTTCATTAGGTTGCTTTTCTTTTTCTAGTTGACTTGTAAAGGTTATTTACATATTCTGGATACTAGACCCTTATCATATATGCAATATGTAAATATATTTCTCTCATTCAATGCTTATCTTTTCTCTTTCTTAATATGTCATTCAATGTGCAACATTTTTAATGTGATAGAGTCTGAATTATTTAGTTTTGCTTGTTTGTTGTTTTTGTTTTAGGTGTAGTATCTAAGAGAACACCAACTAATTCAAAGAAATGAAGATTTACTCCTAAGTTTTCTTCTAAGAATTTTTAAATTCTGCTTTTTACATTTAGGTCTTTGACTTTTTTAAAATTAATTATTTTTGTATATGATGTGTGACAGGGGTCCCACTTCATTCTTTTGCATTTAGATATCCAGTTGTCCTAACAACATTTGTTGAAACGTATTCTTTCCCATTGAATTGAAGTGTTGGCAGCATTGTCAAAAACCAATTAGCCACAGATGCAAGGATTATTTTCTGAATGCTCAATTTTATTCCATTGATTTATTCTTATGCCAATACCACACTGTATTTGTTACTATAGCACTGCATTAAGTTTTGATATCAGGAAGTGTGAGTCCTCCAACTTTTTTCTTTTTCAAGATTGCTTCAAATAATTCCTGGTCACTCATATCTCCAGCATTATTCTATATTTAATATCAAATATTAAAATAATAAAAACATAAGAGGAAATTTGATAAAAAATGTAATCTATGTATACCTGCTCTGCAAGATATTGAAATTATTATATAACTTTAGTAATGTGGTACTGGTTCCAGTGTAGCTCAAAGGAAGATTTAAATATACAATGAAATTAAGTTGCTGATAAAGCTAACATTTCAAGTCAGTGAAAAATAGTTATTATTTTACAAATAGTAATAAATAGAATTTGGGAAATTAGTAAGGCATTTAAAGATTGAATCTAAATACATATTTTACTTCTTAAATTTAAAAACTTCAATATGAGTTGAAGAAGAAATATAAACATTAAACTATATAAGTAAAAGATGAAAACAGGAGAATATGTTTATAGATTTGGAGTATGGAATGTTTCTCCTAACTAGATACAAAATCAATAAAAAATTACAGAATCAATAAAAAAGAATTATTGGAATGTATTATGTGGTGGTTTGAAGCTGTAGATGCTCCAGAAAAAAACATATTCTTAAATGTAATCCATTCCTATATATGGGAACCCATTTAAGTTGGACCTGTTGATAAAGTTACTTCAGTTAAGGTATGTTCCACCTCAATCAGGAAGTGTCTTAATCTTATTACCATAGTCCTTCATAAGCAGAATGAATTCAGGCATAACACAAAGCCATAGGAAGCAAGAAGCTGAAACAGAACTCAAAAGAGAAGGAAAAGACAAAGAGACACCACCAAGTGCCTTGCCATGTGACAGAGGAACTGAGGATCCACCAGCAACCTGCTCTAGACATCAGGAAAAAGTCATCATTCTGTTGGCACCTTGATTTGGATATATCATGAGAAAATAAGTTCCCATTGTTTAAGTGGACTCATTTCATTGTATTTGCTTGAACAGCCTAGGAAACTAAAACATATTATGATTTCAATCTTCAGTTTTAAAAAAAGGCAATCTGGTGGTTTGAAGCTGCATGTATCCCAGAAAACATGCTCTTAAATATAATCCCATTCTTGTGGGTGTGAATCCATTGTAGGCAGGACCTTTTAATTAGGTTATTTCTGCTAAAGTGTGGCCAGGCCCAACCTGAAATGGATCTTCTTCCTATCACTGGAGTCCTTTATAAATGGAATGAAATTCAGACAGAGGGAGTGAAAGCCATGGAAGCAAGAAGCTGAAATTCAATGGATCCTAGAAAATAATGCAGAGGCCAGGAGAGGCCTTTATGTATAATGCTGTGTGATAGAGGGGCAAAGGACCAAGGGTCACCAGCAGCCAGCTCCTGAGCAGAAGTCTTTGGAAAGAAAGCATCCTCTTGCTGATACCTTGATTTGGACTTTCTTTTAGCTTCAAAATCATGAGCAAATAAATATCCATTGTTTAACCCTACCCATTTCATGGTATTTGTTTGATCAGCCCAGGAAACTAAAAAATATATAAAATAAAACAACAATCTTTAAGAAAAAACAGTTACAACATCTAGACTATAGAACTAATGTACTGAATATATAAACAACTTCTATAAATCAATAAGTAAAATAAGAATACCACAATAGCATAATGTGTTAAATATATATTTAGCCATTTCAGAAAACCAGAAATACAAATGTTAATTGAACACATTTTCAAGATATGAAACCTCAGTAATACTCAAACACATAGTGCAAAAACAAATTATTTTTCACCAATTTTTCTGGCAAATCCAAAAAAGAATGAACTCTAACAATACATTGTTAAATGAAATGCAAATTGATGTGCCCCTTTCTGTTATGCAATCTGTCAATATATATTATAAAATACAAAATTGTAATAGATTATCATCTTCTATTGTGATATGCATCTTCCACAGAAATTAGCACTCCCACAATTTCAAGGAGATTGGCCATTTAAAATTTCATATGTTTTTATAATGCTCAAAAAACATCATAATGGCAGAGTGAAAAGAAGGTTTTGGAATCCAGTAAAGGATAAATTAAAATACTCACCCTTCCAGATACAAGCTATGGAAACTTTCCAAATCACACTGAACCTTAATTTCTTTAACTATAAGTTAAAAATATAAGGACTTCTCTTATAAAATTAACAAAATTTGGTGAGGTAGTGACTGTAGTGTATGTAGCAGAGTAATATGCAAAATAAGAATGCAATACAAGGAAACAATTTTTATTTACTGTTAACAAGCTTCTTTCTTACACACTATTTACTTTATGCTCCCTGTGACATAGGTGGCATCACTATTTCTAGTTTTCTAAAATGAATCTTGGGATCAAGGGGTTTAAGCATTTTGACCCAGGTAACAAAATTTAAAAGTAACAGACATTTCTTTCATATTTACTTGAGGTGAAGGGCACTGTTATGAAGACTGCCCAATCTTCCCAAGCTTCCTCCTCCAGCACAAGGAGATAGTTTGCAAATTCAAAGTAATACAGAAGAGTTCACATAAGACCCCTCCCACTTCAGACAGCAACTGCAATATTGAGGTGTTCCCAAAATTATCTTTAGCAGCATCATACAATTTTTATTCATCATCACAATTGTTTTTAGAGCATTTTCATTACTCCAAAAAAAAGAAATAAAAAAAGAAAACCCAAAACATCTCACACCCTTTTCCCCCTGATTATTTTCATTTTTATTCACATGCCATGCAATCTGTCTTAAGTGTACAATCAATGGTTCTTAATATGAACACATAGTTGTGCATTCACCACTATAGTTAATATCAGAAATTTCTAATTTCTTCCAAAGACAAAATCCCATACCCTTTATGTCCACCTATTATTATTATTTTTAACCAAAAAAATTATTTAAACTACTAGATGCTTGACTTGAAGGGAAAACTATCTAGGAATAATTTATTTTAAAGTAATTTATCCCTACTTATAGACAAATTGCCCTACATGTAATAACTATTCCAAAAAAGTTATGAAAATGTTCTTTGCTTTACAATGATAGATGAAAAACATTAAAATCTCTCATTGAACAAGGTATGCAAGGCTTTTTTTTTTTTGCATGGGTAGGCATCAGGAAGTGAATTCAAGGATTTTTTTATTTTCTTGATTTTTGTTAAACAGTGAGAACAAAATAACTGGAATATAAAGATAAGAATTGAATGAACATGCCACTAATGGAGAACAGGGCTATTCTCACAGAACCGGTATTTTCTGCCTCCCATCTCCATTTGATATCAATCGAAACATATCATTGACCATTTAGTAAAAAAAAAAAAAAGAAGCAATATGCTTTGCATATACACAAGTTATTTTATATACAATAAAATGCACAGAAGGATAAAATGAAATAATAGAGAAAACTATACTGTAGTAGTCAGGATGTGGTGGAACCATATTGCAGTTTTTCTAATTAAGAATGCATTCTTAGTCTGTAAGAACAGAGCTCTGGAGTAAAGTAACAGGCTCCCTTTTCAATAGACTGCTCCTGTCTGCTGGTGGAGCCCATCAATTGCATCTTCATCTTCCATTACCAACTATGCAAGTGTGTCATTGGCTGCCCATCAAATCGGAATCTGATATGTCTCACTAACAAACTCTGTCATTCACAAAAGGCTTTTATTAGCTAACTAAGTGACATGTGACTCAATCATAAATTGCACCACAGAACCATCCTGTCCTGCCACCTTTAAATTAATATAATTATTGTTCTCAATGTTGACTCCTTCCTTGGGCTTTTTATTGGGCCATGGCAAGAGCCAGTGTCTCATCAGCTGCCACTTCACAAAAAAGTACCAGGTGCACACCGTACAAGCACACAAGCAGCACCAGAAGCAACAGAAGACCCCCTATTATTGACATTTAGATATGTTATAATTTATAGCCTTTGTTAAATTAATGCAAGAAAATTACAGTGTTACTGTTAACAAAACCTTAGATTATGTTGACTGTTTTTCCCATATAACACCCTATTATTAATACGTTGTAATAGTGACATAAGTTTGTTCAAGTTCATGTAAGAATTTTCTTATGTTTATACAATTAACAACCATCATTGTCCACTCTAGTTTTCATTAAGTTATATGGTCCCAGTTTTTATCCTCTAGCTTTCCTTCTGTTGATATACATGACTCCAGCCTTCCTTTTTAAATTGTGCTTATACTCAGCTTTGTTAATTACACTTAAAGTATTGTACTACCCTCAAACAGTATTGCATATGCATTTCAGAACCTTTACAATTAACCTTATTGAATATTCTGTACTTCTTGCTCATTGATTGCTCAATCTCTGCTCTTTTTTCTATCTCCTGATAATTCGTGCTCTCTAACTTAACTCTCCAGTTTGTTCGTAATAATTAGTTCACATTAGTGAAACCATACAGTATTTGTCCTTTTGTTTCTAGCTTATTTCATTCAACATAATGTCCTCAAGGTCCATCCACTTGTTGCATGCATCAAGACTTTATCCTGTCTTACACCTGCATAATAGTCCATTGTAAGTATATACCATAATTTATCAAATCACCAGTTGATGGACATTTGGACTGTTTCCATCTATTGGCAATCATGAGTTATGTCACTATAAACACTGGTGTACAAATGTCTGCTCAGGTCCATGATTTCAGTTCTTCTGAGCATATACATAGTAAGAAGATTGATGGATCATATGCCAATTCTATACTTAGCTTCCTGAGGATTCGCCAAACTGACTTACAGAGCAGCTGCAACATTCTACATTCACACCAACAGTGAATAAGTGTACCTACTTCTCCACATCCTCTCCAGAACTTGTAGTTTTCTGTTTTCATTTATTTATTTATTTATTTTTGATAATGGCCATTCTAGTAGGTTTAAGCTGGTCTCTCATTGTAGTTTGGATTTGTATTCTCCTGATAGCTAGTGAAGTTGAGCATCTTTCCCTACAATTTTTTTGTCACTTGTATTTCTTCTTTGGAAATGTGTTTATCCATGTCTTTACCCATTTTTAAATTAGGTCATTTGTCTTTTTATTGTTGATTTGTAGGATTCATTATATATTCTGGGTGTTAAACCCTTATCAGATATGTGATTTTTGAATATTGTCTCCAATGAAGTAGAATGGCTTTTTGCTTTCTTAACAAGGTCCTTTGAAGCACAAACATATTCAATTTTGAGGATATCCCATTTATCTATTTCTTCTTTCATTGCTTTGGGTGTAATGTCTAGGACATCATCTCCTAATATAAGATCTTCAGGATGCTTTCCTACATTTTCTTCTAAGCATTTTATGGCCTTAGCATTAATGCTTACATCTTTGATCCATTTTAAGCTAATTTTTGTATAAGGTGTGAGAGAGGGGACCTCTTCTACTCAGATTGTTCTCTCTCAGTTGAGTGGGTATGGCTGACTTGCCAAAAATCAATTCCCCTTAGATAAGAGGGTCTATCTTTGAACTCTCAGCTTGATTCCATTGATTGGTATATCTATCTTTATGCCACTACAATGCTGTTTTGACCACTAATAGCTTTGTAACTTGCTTTAAAGTCAGGTAGTGTTAGATCTCCAACTTCATTTTCTTTCTCAAGATGTTTTTAGCTATTTTGGCAACCTATCCTTCCAAATTAATTTTATGATCTATTTCTGCAAGTAAGCCATTGGGATTTTGATTGCTATTGCATTGGTACAATTGACATCTTAACTATACGTAGTCTTCCAACTCAAGAATGTGGTATGCCTTCCATTTATTTAGGTTTTCCTTTTTCTTATACCAATGTTTTGTAGTTTTTCTTTATATAAATGCTTTATGCCCTTGGTTAAACTTGTTCCTAGATATTTGAATGTTTTAGTTCCTGTTGTAAATGGATTTTTTTCTTGATTTCCACCTCAGATTGTTCATTATTAGTGTTTAAAAACAACTGATATGTGTATGTTGATTTTGTATTCTGCCTGTGGCAGTTTGAATCTAATATGTATCTCAGAAAATGCATATTTTAATCCTGATTTTGTCTTCTGATTCAATATTGTAGGTGGAGACTTTTTATTAGATTATCTCCATAGAGGAGTGGTGCACCCAATTGTAGGTGGGACATTTGATTAGATGGAGATGTGACTCCACCCATTCCAGGTGGTTCTTGATTAGTTTACTGGGGTCCTTTAAAAGAGGAAACATTTTAGAGAAACCTCAGACAGCAGATAGCAGACAGAGCCAACAGAGAGAGCAGAAATAGAATTGACACAGATGCCATAGTTTGAGAACGGAGAAGTGGATGTTTGGAGATCCTTGGAGCCCAGCAGACGTAGCCATATGGCTTCCCATGAGATGTTAAGCAAGCCAGAACCTGGAGAGAGCCAAGGGAAGACAAGGGATGAAAGCCAGCCTGGAGAAAGCAAAATGAGGAACCTCCACAGGAACAGAGGCTGAAAGCAACAGATTCCAGGAGCAAAGAATGAGCAGATGCCAGCCATGTGACTTCCCACATGACAGAGCTGTTCCAGACGTATCAGCCTTTCTTGAATTAAGGTATCTTTTCCTGGATGCCTTAGTTTGGACACTTTTATAGGCTTAGAATGGTAAATGTGTAACTTAATAAATTCCCTTTTTAGAAACCATTCCATTTCTGCTATATTGCATTTTGCCAGCTTAACAAACTATAACTGCCACTTTGTTGAATTCCTTCATTAAGCTATAGCCTCTTTGTATAGATTTTTCAGGAATTTCTGCAAATAAGATCATGCCATCTGCAAATAGTGAAAATTTTACTTCTTCCTTTCCAATTTTATGCTTTTTCTGTATTTATTTTTGCCTAATTGCTGTAGCTAGAACATCCAGAACAATGTTGAATAACAATAACAATGATGACTATGGGAATCCTTGTCTTCTTTCAGATCTTAGAGGGAAAGCTTTCAGTATTTCATCATTGAATATTATATGAGTCATTGTTTTTTCATTTTATATTTCCTTTATATGTTGAGGAATTTCCCTTGTATTCCTATCTTTCAAAGTGTTTTTATCAAGAAAGGATGCTGATTTATTTTCAAATGCCTTTTCTGCATCAATTCAGATGATAGCGTGATTTTTCCATTTCAATTAGTTGACATGGTGTATTACATTAATTGATTTTCTTGGTTTGAACCACACTGGCATACCTGAAATAAAACACACTTGGTCATGGTCTATAATTATTGTAATATGCTGCTGAATTCAATTTGCAAGTATTCTGTTGAGGATTTTTGCATTTATATAATTAAAAAGATCGGTCTATAATTTTATTTTCTTGTCTATTTCTTTGCTTGGTTTTGGTCTTAGGGTGATCTTGACTTCATAAAATGAGTAAGGAAACTTTTCCTCCTTGTCAATTTTTGTGAAGAATTTGAGCTACATTGGTACTAACCCTCCTTGGAACACTTGGTAAAATTCATATATGAAGCCATCTGGTTTTGGACGTTTTTTTCTTTGGAGGTTTTTGATGACTGATTCAATCTCTTTACTTGGGGTTGGTTTATTAATGTCTTCTATTTCTGCTTGAGTGAGTAAATGTTGTTCCTGCATTTTTAGGAAGTTATGTAGTTATTTGGCATACAGTTGCTCATAGTATCTTCTCACTATCGCATTAATTTCTGTAGGTTCAGTAGCAATGTCACGCCTCTCATTTCTGATTTCATATATTTGCATCTTCTCTCTTTTTGTATTTGTCAGTTCCAGTGAATGGTCCATTGATTTTATTGATTTTCTCAAAGAACCATATTCTGGTTTCATTGATTTTCTCTATTGTTTTCATTTTCATTTATTTCTGCACTAATCTTTGTTATTTCTTTCCTTCTGTTTGAGGTTAGTTTGTTCTTTTTCTAGTTCCTCCAGTATGTACTTAAGTCCTCAATTATTGTCCTTTCTTCTTTTTTAATGAAGGTGTTAATTTCCCTCTCAGGACTCCTTCATTGCATCCCATGAGTTGTGATATGTTGTGTTCTCATTTTCATTTGCTGTTCTTTTTTGTAATTTCTTCTCTGACCCACTGATTTTGTAAGAGTGTGCTGTTTAACCTCCATATATTTGAGAATTTTCCAGTCCTCCACCTGTTATTGATTTACAACTTTATTCCATTACGATTCAAGAAAAAATTTTTGTATAAGTTCAATATTTTTATATATGTCAAGACCTGCTTTGTGAACCAACATGTAGCCTATTCTGAAGAATGATCCATGAGCACTTGAGAAGAATGTATATCATGATGCTGTTGAGTGCAATGTTCTGTAAATGTCTGTTAAGTCTAGTTCATTTATCATGTTATTAAATATCTCCTTTTCCTTATTGGCCCTCTGTCTAAATGTTCCATCCATTAATGGGAGTGAGGTCTCCAAATATTATTGCAGATGTGTCTATTTCTCTCTTCAGAGTTGCCACTGTGTGTCTTAGGAATTTTGGGGAACTGTGGCTAGGTGCATAAATATTTATGATTGCTATTTCTTCTTGATGAATTGTCCCTCTAATTCATAATACCTTCCTTGTCTCTTTTAACTGCTTTGCATTTGAAGTCTAATTTTCCTGATATTAGTAAAGTTATCCCTGATCTTTTATAGTTCTTATTTGTATGAAATATATATTTCCAGACTTTCACTTTCAATCTGTTTCTGTTGGTCTTTGTGAGTCTCTTGTAGACAGCATACAAATGGGTCTTGTTTTTTAATTTTAATCCATTCTGAAAGCCTATGTCTAATCCATTAATGTTTAATATTATTACTGCAGTGGCAGTAAATTCTTCAACCATTTTTTCATTTGGATTTTATATGTCTTGTCTTTTTTTTCCCTCTTTTTGCCCTTTTAGTTAACCTTAATGATAATCATAATTTCTACACTCTCATCCAAATCTCTCTCTTTTCTTTTCCTATCATCTTTTAATATTCTTATTAGTATTTCTTATAGAGCAGGTCTCTTTGTTCAAGATTTCTCTTAATGTCTGCTTATCTGTAATTATTTTAAACTCCTGCTCATTTTTGAAGGACAGTGTTGCTGGATATAGAATTTATGGTGGCAGTTTTTCTCTTTCAGTATCTGGAATGTATCACACCACTGCTTTATTGCCTCCATGGTTTCTGCTAAGAAATCTGCACTTAGTCTTAAAGAGCTTCCTCAGTACATTTGTTTTTTTGCATGGGCAGGCACTGGGAATGGAACCTTTCAGTACACTTTGATTGCCCACTTGGTTGATCTTAGCTACAAGAAGTAAGGCTGAAACCAAGGTAGTCCCACCAAGAATCACCTTATTAACATAAAATATCAGGTATCTGGGTGGTTAAATTTGAATAAAAGAGACACTCCTCTCAGTAAGGAAATTCCAAGGGTTTATGAGTTTCTTCCCAGAAGCCATGGATAAAGGACAAACCTCCCTTTATGCTAGGCAGAACTCTTTAGTACACAGTGAGCAAAACCTTTTTTGATTAATAGAAAATATGTTAGGTTAAGTGGTCAAGTTCATATCACTGCTTTAATAGTAAAGAGAAAGGATGCAATAATAGTTATTAAAATTGCATTAGATTATTATCTCAATTCCATAAGAAACTATATCTTAAATGGCCAAGAAAGAAGAAATTTGAAACAAGTGTTTAAATTCTATTAAATATCTTCAGAAAATTCATGTAGATTTCTTCTAATTTATGAATCATATAGCATAACCAATAAGCACATTTTTCATCTTCATTATCTATTCTACAAATGACAAAAAATTTCTAATGCTGATTGTCATGGTCAGGTTCATGTGTCAACTTGGCCAAGTGGTGGTACCTGTTTGTCTGGTTGGGCAAGTGCTGGCCTGTCTGTTATGATGAGGACATTTCATAGAATTAAATCATGATCATGCCAGCTACAAACACAGCTGATTCCACTTGGAATCAGCAAAGGGGCATGTGTTCTGCAATGAGTGATGCTTAATCTAATCACTGAAACCTTTTAAGGAAGAGCCTGCCTTGCAGATTTTGGACTCTGCATTCCCATGGTTATATGAGATACTTTTCTAAATTTTATATTTGTAAGTGTTTCCTGTTGATTCTGTTTCTCTAGAGCACCCTAACTAATACAGTGATAAAAAGCCATTAAATCCCATGTAGCATTAAATAACTTTCAGCAGCATTAGTGGTTAAGGTGGCATTGGAAGTCAAGCTAAGTAACGGAAGAAGGTAAGTACTCGAATGTTACTACAGACTCCTTCACTACCTTTAATTCTCCTCTACTTGACAGGTCTAAAGAGGAAAATAGTATTTTTCCATCAGTCAAAGCTCAGTTCAAAATGACTGATTTCCATGAACCCTTTTCCAATGACTGACGCCACAGTTGATACATTGGTTCTCTAAAATCCTATTGAGGTTATCCTTAAAGAACTTTTTTCCCTAACATTATTTTGTAATTGCTATTTGACAGAAATTGTGCAAAACCATAACATACATTATTTCATCTATTACACTCAACAAGCTATGATGTAGGGATAGCATTAGATGCCAAATCTATGGATACAAGTTCAAATCATGATGGTCTTTCCTCTGTGTCATACCTCTAGGGGCCATAAGAAAACAATGAAAAATAAGCCTCATCTCCTCAAGGGCTTTCAAAGTGCAAAAAGAGGAATTACTTTCTAATCTCCACTACAGTTTGCACAGTTCTAGTTGTTTAAAGTTTCTTGTTTAATGATAGATGTTTAGAGAAGCGTGCTGTAGTGGAAAGAATATTCTATTGAAAATCAAGAGACATAAATCACACAGCTGTGTGATCTTTCATAAACATTCTTTCTAAGCTTTATTTTCTTATCTATAATAAGAAGGGATCAGACAAAAAGATATCTGGCATTTTTCCTAGCTCTGACATTGGAATGTAGGCCAAAAGTTCCAAGAAACAGCAGCTTGGAAAGCAAAGAATTGCTTACCACAATCAAAGTATTATGGGGAAATATTCCAAGTGCATTTAAAATTAATTACTTCATGGATGTGGTACCCATGATAGTTGCTGAGAAGGCTCATTAATGGATGGAAATAAACAATGCTATTTAAGTGAGGGCAATGCATAAATTTTTAAGGCAGTGATCAAATAGCATCCTTAAAAGTATTCCCATATTCTTCCCAATCTTTTCTTCAGAATGCAATCAAAGTGGTCATTCAAACACATCAGACCACCTGCCTGATTAAAAATTTTCAATGGCTTTCATGCACTCCTTGGAAAAAGATCAAACCCTTAAAATATCCCTTAAGGCTGGATCTGATATCTTCATCAATCCAACATGAATTTCCAACATTCCCTGCTTCAAAATGTTTACTCTAAGCTTCCAGCCATACTCAACTTTTAAAAGATACCCAAAGGAGCAGAAATACACTACTCTGTTGGCCTTTTAATATACTGCTCTTTTAGGCAAGTAAAGGAGAATAAAAAACACACTAAATAAAAGAGCTGAAACTATAGAAAAGATGGAATAGGAATAATGTTCATAGTAGCATTATTCACAATAATCAAAATGTAGAAGAAATGCAAATGTCCTAATGGATGGATAAATCAAAGGTAGCATACCCATGCAATCAAATAGTATTCGGCCATAAAAAGAAAACACTGGTACATGTTATAACATGGGTGAACCTTGAAATCATTATGCTAAATAAGAGAAGTCAGGCAAAAAGACCACATATTGTATAATTATATTTATATGAATTGTCCAGAACAGGCAAATCCATAGAGACAGAAAGTAGATTACTAGTAGCCAATGTCTAGGGGCAGGGGGAATGTGGACTGACAGCTGTTTATTGGGTTTCTTTCTGTAGTGCTGAAAATGCTCTGAACTGGATTTTAGTGATGGCTGCACAACTCTGAATACTAAAAACCATTAAATTCACTAATTTAAATGGATGAATGATATCTCATGTGAATTATATTTAAATAAATATGTTAAAATTAAATTGAGGATGCTTTGAAATTATAGGAGTGGCAGAGAGGCAGGATGGTACAGCACAAATTAAAAAATTGAACTTATGTGCAAGTATTGTCACCTCAAGTATTAGTGGCCCTCAGCACCTGGATAAACAATTCTTCAGCCTTTAACTGTAAAACTTGAGATAATAAAACCACTCTAAATTTTTTAAGGGTCAGATGTGATAGGTAGGTAAAAATTCTTTGTAAGCTGAAAAATGTTATCTGATTGTAACAGCTGGTAAGGCAATAAATAAAACTATTATCGAAATATAGTAGGCATGTATAATGCAATATGTGACACCTGTACTTTTATTCTTAGTCCCAAAGACTCCCTTAATGACAAGCAGAATAATTAAATTCAGATGAAGAATACTCCTAATTACTCCTTTTAATCTAGATCATATAAATTATTCTATTATATCTGGTTGATACTTGAAGAGTAAGTTTTGTCCACAAGTTTGTGAACATCATATTTTCAGTGTTTCAACACTTCACATTTCTGATACTATTACTATAAGAAGGCAATTTTACTTGGAAAGATTTGAAAGGCAAGATTATAATATCACACTAGGAAGACAAGGAAGAAAGAGAAGAGGAAGGATGCATATTTCTTCATGAATCTTTTTTAAGAAGCTTATGGTGGGGTAAGTGAAGCAAACACATGTAGTAGTGAGATTTTTCTCCCCTTAAATCTACAGGATATCCAAAAAGCAATCTGCTGTTTAAACAGGAAAAATTGGTAGTAAAAGGGAAAAAAAGTACTTTTGGGGAAATTTTCTCTGAGAAAACTCTTGAAAAGTATGTGTGGGAAACATTTGTACAACACATAGCTTATACTGTAAAGCAGAAGAGGGGAGAAAATAATGCAGAAAATATCAACTGTGTATTTTCCTCTTCATATAGTCAGCAAATTTGTCTTAATGCTGGGCTATAAATGTCATGATCACTAAAACACAGTGACCACAAATGATACCTGTTGCTCTAGAATGACACAACAACCCCTCTCTTGTGATGTGCTTACTGTAAGTAGAGCAGAATTGAAATAGAAGATGTGATCCTGCTTTTGAGGAACTATTGGCTGACTGAAGGGAGACAGTGTCATTTTTGAAAATGACTTATTAACATATACTGCAACATAGAAATAAATGTAAATATGAGGCCAAGCACTCACCTGGATGGTAAAACCATTTTAAAAAGGAATGATCTGGAATGAGTGGACTAGTTATACTAGCAGCCCTTGGGACATATCCAACCAAAAATTCTGTTAGCTTTGGCTTGCACATGCAAAAACTGATAGTAAAAATTTAAAAAAAGGAGATAAGAAGCTAGATATCTGGCTTTTCCTGAATAATGAGATGAGCAAATAAAACTGGGCCTCCATTCCCACATGATGATAATTGATTTGACTGAAGTCATACCTGCTTGCTAAAGATAGGGCATGTGCTCCCCTGTTCACCACAATCTGCTCCATTCCACATGATATCACCAATGCACTGGTTAGCAAGATTGGTGTAAAGACAACCAGAGCAGAAGCTCTCAAACTTCACTGTACATAAGAAACATCTGAGGTGATAATTATAATAGCCATTTCCTGGAATGCATCCCAGGAACTGAATCTCTGGTTCCAGGAGACCATAATATGCACATTTATACTGTCATCTTAAATATTTCTTAGGCACACATAAGTTTAAGAACCACTGCTCTGGTCTATTCCTATTCAGATTCACTTTACTTATTTGTGGAAGATTAATCATAATCTGTTTCTGTTGTTTTCTATTCAAAAATATTCAATGACTCCCCTTGTCTACTGAATAAAGTTCAAACTAGTTGCTCTGGTATTCAAAGCCTTTTATAATACAATCCATGTCATCTTTTCATTATTTTCTAGCTACATAAATCTTTCACTCTTTTCAAAGTGAACTGTGTCCTAGTCATTTTAAATACCCCACACTT
Source organism: Myrmecophaga tridactyla (assembly GCA_004026745.1). Lineage (NCBI taxonomy): Eukaryota > Metazoa > Chordata > Mammalia > Pilosa > Myrmecophagidae > Myrmecophaga > Myrmecophaga tridactyla. The sequence goes on along the minus strand of PVIY010010966.1, from coordinate 46,719 downwards.
CTCTACCTCTGGGCCATGGCAGAGATTTATCCTTGCATGCGGAAATGATTGTTTCCCTTCTGCATTTATTTGATTCAGATCTAGGCATATTACCTCATTCACTGTGTTAAAGAATATATGTATATATATATACATAAAAAATGTATGTATGTATATATATATATACAGCCAAGTCCTAACTCCTGGTTCTGTGAATTTGAACTTCCTTGGAAATACAGTCTTTGCAGATATAATTAAATTAAGGATTTTTGGACACCAGTATCCTGGATTTAGGATGAGTTCTAAATCCTATGACAGTAGTTCTTATGAAAGGAGAGGACAGCAAGGAAACACAGGAGAGAACAGTATGCAAAGACAGAGGCAAAGATTGAAATAATGCTTCCACTAAGCAGGAAACACCAAAATTTTCTGAAAGCTACCATAAGCTAGGAAGAGGGAAAGAAAGATTCTTCCATAGTGTCTTCAGTGGGTCTGTGGCCCTACTAGAACCTTGATTTCAGATGTCTGGCTTCATAACTGTGAGAGAACTCATTTCTGTTGTTTTAAGCTAAAATTTGTGGTAGTTTGTTAACAGCAGTCCTAGGAAATGAATACACCTAACTTTGACCAGTCAGAATTCTCCCCAAGTTTTTTTTCCCCTAGGAGGTTATAAACTCAAGAATTCTTGATATTCATGTGTCAAACATGTGGGCCAGAAAAGTATAGAAAGTGCTGGAATGAGTTCTTGGGATCTGCATTATTTTTTTCAGTCCAGGAGGAATTTGTCTCTTCATTTCTCTCTCTCTCTCTCTCTCTCTCTCTCTCTCTCTCTCTCTCTCTCTCTCTCACACACACACACACACACACACACACACACACATACACACTTTTGTCATATTGGAAACATATATATAACCAAAATTTCAACATTGCATACATTCCCAAGCATACAATTCAGTGGGATGAATCACATTCACAATGGTGTGTTACCCTCTCCATCATCCGTTATCAGAACTTAACCATCATGCCAACAGAAACCCTGCATCAATTATCATGAAGTTCCCAATCACTACCACACCCTGCCCTTTATAGCCTGTGTTTCACTTTTGGTCTCTATGAACTTGAGTATTCTGGCTAGTTCTTTTAAATGGCATCATACAATATTTGTCCGTTTGGATCTGACATATTTTGTGCAACATTATGCTTTCAAGGTTGATCGATATACTGTGTGGTCAGAAATCCAGTCCTTTTAAAGGCTGAATAATATTCCCTTAAGTGTATATACCACACTTTTTGTTTTCATCTATGAAAAGATGTTTGGGTTGTTTTCACTTTTTGACAATTTTGAAAAATGCTACTATGAACATTGGTGTATAAATATCTGTCTGAGTTCCTGCTTTCAATTCTTTGTGGTATATACCCAGAATTGCAATTACTAAGTCATATGGTAGTTCTATATTCAATATTTAATAAACTGCCAAACTATTTTCTATTTCGCATTTCCACCAACAATATATCAGACATATATACTAAAGTTCTTATTTCTCTACATTCTCACAAGCACTTTTTTCCCCATTTTAAAATAATAGCTATTCCAGTTGGTGTAAAGTAGTATGTCATTGTGATTTTGATTTGTATTTCCCTAATGACTAATGATGTTGAATATATTTTCATAGTACAAATGAAAGGACTTGTTGAAAATTTATACAACTTATAGAAAAGGTAATATAAGCCCAACACACATGAACTACTATGGTGACCATGAAGTCACACCCATGACTTTGGAGAAGATGGCTAAGACTTTTCTCTTATCAACAATGTTTCCCAGGGAATGCTTGTCAAAGAGATACTCTGTCAAACAAGAATCTGGGATTCACATCTTGCACAACTTGGTTACATAGTCATCCAATTCTTTTCAGGACTTCACCTGCTTATTCAGGTAATATGTCTCAATGGGGTCACAAAAGTGGGTTTTGTGTGTGGGTGTGTGAGGGGTCTGTTTGTGCCGTTTGAGTAGTGACTGATTCACATTTTTTTCTCAAGTGTAACACACACTCCATTGCATTCATCCAAATCTCCTAGTAGCATTATTCTGGTTTCTTGATCTTTGGAAGCAAGATTTGAACACTGCATTGGTTCTGCAGCTGCATAAATTTTCAGCATATTCCCTCACTTATGAGATTGGTGCAGAAAATAGTTGTCAAAGTCCTTCAAGCCATATTTTCTGGGTCAAAGTAGTAAAACATTGACAGGTAGACATAAGAGGTATAAAGCGCCAGTTGATCTGGCAGTTGATGGCAGCCTCTGAATCCTGGTAGTAGTTTTGTAGCATCTCTGATGGAGAAATGGTTTTCATGGTGGGTGGTTGAAGAAAGGCAGCAGTGGCTGTGTCATACTGGAGCAGTGGCCAAGGGCTCTTCAGAGTGGCAGGGAGATGGGGACATGCATCCCTTCCATAAAGCATTGGTGACTCAGGAAACCAGGGGACTCTGCAAAAATGCCTGGCATCTGTTTGCTCAACTATTAGTTGGGTTGTTTGTCTTTTTGTTGTTGAGCTGCAGTAGCTCTTTATATATTCTAGATATAATCCATTATTAGATATATGATTTCCACATATACTCTCCACTTCTGTTGGTTTACTTTTCATATTTTTGGTAATTTTTTTTAATTTTGATGAAGTTCAATATTTTCTTTTGTTGCTTGTGCTTTTGATATAAAACCTAAAAATCTTAGTCCAAGTCCTGAAGATATTTCCCTATGTTTTCTTCTTGTTTTAGCTCTTAATTTTATGTTTTGATCCATTTTGAATTCATTTCTGTATACAGTGAGTGGTAGGGGCCACTTGTCTTTCTTTGCATATGGATATCCAGTTTTCTCAGCATTACTCATTCATTTCATCTAAGTTCTCTAGTTTGTCAGCATATAGTTATTCATGGTGTCTTCTCATTATCTCCTTTATTTCTATGGGGTTGGCAGATATGTGCCTGCTCCCATTTCTGATTTTATTGCATCCTTTCTCTCTTTTTTCTGTGTCTGCCTAGCTAAGGGTACATCAATTTTATTTATTTTCTTAAAGAACCAACTGCTGGTTTTATTGACTCGATTGTTTTCATGTTCTCAACTTCATTTATTTCTGCTCTACTCTTTGTTATTTCTTTCCTTCTGTTTGCTTTGGGCTTAGTTTGGACTTCTTTCTCTAGTTCCTCCAGGTGAGCAGCTAATTCCTCTATTTTTGCTCTTTCTTCTTTTTAAATATAGACATTTAAGGCAAACAATTTCCCCTCAGCACTGCCTTTGCTGCATCACATAAAATTTGATATGTTCTGCTCTCATTTTCATTTGCCTCAAGATATTTACTGATCTCTCTTGTAATTTTTCCCTTGACCTACTGGTTGTTTAAGAGTGCATGGTTTAGCCTACATATATTTGAGAATTTCCTAGCTCTCCACCTGTTATTGATTTCCAACTTCATCCACTATGATCCAAGAAAATGTTATAATTTCAATCTTTTTAAATTTATTGAGACCTACTTTGTGATCCAATGTGTGGTTTATCTTGGAGAATGATCCATTAGTAATTGAGAAAATATATATCCAGTGTCTGCCTCATGTATTTTGGGACACTCAGGCTTGGTGCATAAATATTTATGGTTTGTTTATCTTCTTGATGGGTTGCCTCTTTTATTAAGACATAGTGTACCCCTATATCTCTTTTAACTGTCTAACATTTTAACAAGTCTAATTTCTCTGATATTAGTATAATTACTCCCACTCTTTTCTGGTTGTTTGCATGAAATACCTTTGTACCAACCTTTCATTTTGAACCTGTTTTCCCCCCCTTAGGTCTTAAGTAAGCCTTTTGTAAACAGCATATAGATCAATCCTATTTTTTTAATCCATTCTGACAATGTATGTCTTTTGATTTGGGATTTTAGTCCATTAACATTTAATGTTATTATTCTAAAGGCAGTAAGTTCTTCACTCATTTTTTCTTTTGGATTTTATCTGTCATACCTTATATTTTTCTCTCTCTCTTTGCCCTATTAGGTACCCTTTACTGCTAATCTTGATTTCTGCACTCTTCTGAAAACTTCTCTTTCCTGTCCTTTCCTATCTGCCTGTGGTGCTCCTTTTAGTATTTCTTGTAAAGCAGATCCCTTGTTCACAAACTCTCTTAGTGTCTGTTTATCTATAAATATTTTAAACATCCTCATTTTTAAAGGACAATTTTGCTGGATATAGAATTCTTGGTTGACAGTTTTTCTCTTTTGGTATCATGAACATACAAGAATTCTCACCCCCATGCTTTTGCTGAGAGTTCCATACTTAGTCTTATTGATTTTCCCTTGTGTGTAATGGATCATTTTATTTTTTGCTGCTTTCAGAATTCTATATTTGTCTTTGACAATTAAAAATCTGATTAGCAAGTGTCTTGCCATAGGTATATTTGAATTTGTTCTGTTTGGGTTGTGATGTGATTCTTGATCTGTAATTTTATGTCTTTCATAATATTAAGGAAATTTTCAGTTATTGTTTCCTCATTATTCTTTTTCCTCCATTATTCTTTCTGCCCCCCTTCTCTTTGTTTTCCTTCTAGGATACCAAATATATATATATGCACTTCATGTTTTCATTCAATTTCCTGATTTTTTTCCATTATTGACCTATCCATTCTTTTGTGTGTAGGATTTCAGATATCCTGTCTTCTAGTTCACTAATCCTTTCTTCTGCTTCTTCAACTTTGCCATTGTATGTCAACATTTTGTTTTTCTTTTCTTCTACTGTACCTTTCATTCCAATAAGTTCTGAAATTTGTTTTCTTAAACTTTTCGAGTTCTTCTGGATGAACGCCCTATGTTTTCTTTTTATTTCTCATCTCTTTTGCCACATTTTCCTTCAGCTCATTGAATTGATTTAGAAGATTCATTTGAACATCTTTAATTAGTTGTTTCAACTCCTGTATCTCTGTTGATCTGTTAGTTTCTTCCTTTGTTGAGCCAAATCTTCATGTTTCCGATCATTATTTTTTTTGGCCGATGTCTTGGCATCTGATTTTATTGCTTAGTTTATTCTGGAGTTATTTCATTTATTTCATCTAGGGTTTTCTTGTTGGTTGGCTTTGTTTTTTTATCTCTTAATCTCTCTTGTTGGCCAATTGCCAGATTGGCTCTGTCCCCCAATTTCCCCACAAAACAAGGCACCCACAACAACTTGCCTAAGGGATGGAGGAGGGTGGGCACTGGGCACCACAGCAAGGTCTTTGTTTGAGGGCAAAAAAATCTGCTGACTCCCAGTGGTGATGTTTTTCATTGGCCTACAAGACCTGGGTTGGTTTTAGGGTACTACTTTGACAGTTGGGTCTTCCATGTTTCTCAGCCAAAACATATGAGATCCCTTGCTGGGCATCTAGACCACTTCCAGTTGGCCTGGGATTTGGTCTAGTTAAGCTCTAAAGAGCCCTGCAATTCCCTTGCAGTATCTGATCTTCCCATTGGATGGTGCTGTTTGGGAACTTAATGATCCTCAGAAATTGTTTGCCTCAGAGCCAAGGCTACATCTGATGGAGGGGGATCTGAAACTTCCAGCCAAAACATGGCTATATGTGGGGCTGTTTCCTCAACCTTATTTGTTGAGGAAGAGCAGAGGATTCTCCCAGCAGTTCCAGACTTTAGCCATTCCCCAGGAAAGTATCAGGCCACTCTGCTGTTTCTCTCACAAGTGGTGGAAGAACTTTCAGACCCAGAGCTGGAACAGTTTTTGTCCACATTTTCTAAGACCCTTTGTTCTTCACTGATATGGCCTTTGAAATGTCCTCCTCTGTCACCTGGGTGTCCAAATAGTGGGGTTTGTCTCACTGCTGTGAAAGAATTTATAATCTGTGTCCCTGGTGGGAGGGATCCCCTGCTGTTTCTGTGTCCCTTCCACACTGTGTGAGATCAAGTGAGAGGGAGAGGAGAGGACCAGCTATTCCAGGATGGAAGTTTCCTATCTGATATTTTTCTTTTTTCATTTCAGCATTTGTAGGGTCCTTCTTCAGTCTGTATTTTCCTCCAGAGCTCTGAAAAATTCAGAATTGTTTTTGTTTTTTATTGACTCTCTGGGAAGAGATTTTCAGTAGCTGTTTACATCACCATGTTGATGACATTAACTTCAGCACTATTTATTGAAAAGAATATTTTTTCATCATTGAGTGAACTTGACGCCCTTTACAAATATCAGTTGGCAATAGATGTGTGGGTTTATTCCTGTGCTCTCAATTTTTTCCATTGTTCTATATTAGCCAGTACCACACTGCTTTGATTATTGTACCTCTGTAATATGTTTTGAAATTAGGAAATGTCAGTTCTCCAACATTATTCTCCTTTTAAATTGGTTTTGCTTATGCAGAGTCCCTTGGACTTCCATTTGAATTTTTATGCTGAGGTTTGCATATCTGTGAAGAAAGCTGTTAAAATTTTAATTGAAATTTTCTTAAATTTGTGCTTCACTTTGGTAATGTAGATATATTAATGATCCTAAGTTTTCCAACCCATGAACTTAGAATACCTATCTATTTAGTTAGTTATTTAATTTCTTTCAGAAATGATTTGTAATTTTTATACAATTCTTTTACAACCTTTGTCAAATTTTCCCTGGGTACTGTATACATTTAATTGCTATTTTAAATGGAATTGTTTTATTGATTTCCCTTTTAATTGTTTCTTGCTGGCATAAAGACACATCACTGATTTTTGTGTATTTATCTTAAATCTGACCACATTACTGAATTATTTTCTAGTCTACTAGGTTTCTTGTGGATTCTTCTTGATTTTTGCTATGTAGGAACATGTCATCACTGATTAGTGATAATTTTGCATATTTCTTTTCAAGTGAATTCCTTTTATTTATTTTTATTGCCTAATTGTTCTTACTAGCATTTCTAGTAAAATGTTGAATAGCAAAATTGATAGTAAGCATAATTTTCTGTCTTGATCATAGAGGAAGCATTTTAGTTTTTCACTGCTGAATATGGTGTTAGCTGTGGGTTTGGGATCTGCATTTTTAGAAGGAATTGGATAAGCAATTTTGATGCCAAGGACTTACTTTTTGAAATACTGGAATAAGAAATTAAACATTGATCTGGAATCAGGATACCTGTTGCTAAAAACGAATCTACCATTAATTTGTTTGATTCTCGGAAATAATTTAGTCAAAATTTCTGTTGCAGATATCCCCATTTGTAAAATTGAGGAGCAGTACAATAAGCATAATTTCCTCAAAGTGAAAGGATTTGAGTATGCATGCTTCTTCTCTTTTTTCTGAATGTTGGTTTGTCATTTTCCATGATAAAATGTTTTCCTAACCCATAATGAGTCACATTCTGAATTTTCCCCAAGTGTTGTTGCATGATGGTTTGTATCCAGAAAGTAACCCACCATATACAACAAGAGTTGAACCAAATACTATAAAGTTTTCTTGCTCCTCATTCAGTGAAAGAGCAGAAGACAAACCAAAACCAAAAGCAAAACCAAAGTCCAGAGGGATGCTAATTATGTGCTGGAGGTGAGCTCACTCAGAACCATACACTGAAGATGAGATTGAAATCAGCAATTGGTGAAGTGAATGTAATACAGAGGTACCAAAAACATCCATTATAGGCTCTAATTCAACTATTTCATTATTGCAATATTTTTAACTTTATGTCTCAAGGCAATAACAGTTCAACAAATAGTCTTATGCATGTGTCTGATATTTTTAACATTAGTTAAATGTATTATTCCTTCATGTTGGCCACAGCTATGACCCTAAGGAATGTTAAAGTAAAACAAGAGAGAGACAGGGATCAGGGGATCTGGAGACATCAGTCTTCAGACAAGTTTATTTTCAGCCAAGTACAAAATTATATACTAGAAAGAAAGGTGATAAAGGTTGTTTGCATGCCAAAGCTATACAATGCAAAAACAAGTTCCAGGAAGTAAATACTTCTAAGGCTAGGATGTTAATTTCCCTTAAGCAAGTCTCTTCCACACCTCATTGTGCTTTATCTGCATATCTCAGCTTCTATTGAAGTTCCAGATCCTGAAAGTTCAAGTCTGCATTTCCTCATAGACTTGTTTGTGTCTGCAAGCTTTAGGTTAAACAACAACCTTTTAACTCCTACATTTCCCCCTTTTTTGTAAAGCTATGGTGACTGTGCCTGTCTTAGGTTGCCTTTATTCTCTGAAGTAAGGGTCTTACCCTTCATTGACTAAAAGCCAAGTGCTATAGCTTATTTATGGAAGGAGTTCAAAGCTTTTACAAACATTACATTGAGAGCTTGTGTTTGTTTATGATTAGAAGATATGACAGATAGCAAACTGTGCTTCAGGACACTTACGAGGAAAAATAGTAGTATAAAAAGTAAAATTCCTATTCCCAATGTTGTCAGAAAATGAGAAGATGTCCACCAATAAATAGGATTAATATTTTTTAGCTCTTGGGTAATTGATTGTATAATATCATCTTTGTAGGCTATATGTAAATTATTCTGAGATATTTCTAATACCTTTTTTGTAATTCTAAGATATCGAGACTTAAATTATCTGAATGCCCCAAAAGATGCCTCTTTATCTTTTCCCATTCTATTTCAGAACAATTATATCTTAAAGGGGTAATACAAAAATTGTTCTCATTCCAGTCACATTTTAAACTTCCTACAAAATTTAAATTATACATTTGATCTCCAGTATGAACCAATGCTGTCTCTATATCATTTAGTCTATTATTAATTTGCTCATCAATATGAGATAGACTATGCCACAGTTCACTTGCATTTTTATGCCATTCTCTAACATAATGCTGCATCTGTATAGTTCAATACAATGAAGTTCCAGCAACCACAGCCACAGTAATAATTCAATGATTCCAATGACAGCTGCGATAATGAGTCCAATTAGTCTCTTAGTCCTTTTCAGATATTCTTTTGCCAAATGGATCAGAACTTGTGTTTCTGGAGAGGATTGCCAGGATCTTGACATCTGCACTGGCAGCCAAATACCTCTTCTCCTTGCTGCTACAATAGTCTCATTTTCCTGCAACAAAAATACTTAGAGACAAGTGACTAGAGAACAATTCTCACAATTAAAAGTTTGATTTCTTATATGCATATGACCTTTAACAAATACATGTGGATCTCTAGTACATATTTGCATATAATGTTTATGGCTGCTATTTAAAGAGAAGTTATAGTTACTAGAATTCACTATAAAAATTGGTCCCAGCCCTAGGAAAATTTTCCATAAATTTCTCTGATTAGTGTTATATTTATCATCCCATGGATTTGGCACAAATCATCATCTATGTATTAAACTCTGATTTAGCTTGCCTGTCGATATAGTCTCAGTTATCTTCAAGTTAGAGATGGGAGGCCCCTGTGGGGCCTCTTACAATTCCATAGGAATCATTAATTATGATAACTGCTCAATCCATATGACATAACTGCCATCAATTCCAACTTTCTTTCCCAGCTAATAGGCAAGTATCATTTGATTCCACAGAGTTAAAAGAGGGATATACATGTAAGTAATTATGAGAATCATTCTTGATCTTAAACCATGTATTTCAATTATTTATTGTCATATATGGTAATTCATTACTTATGCTTATGGGTCTTTCTAAAAATGGAAGAGTTAAATATGACACCATTTTTCTTCTTCTTTAAGTAGTTTGGGAAGCCTTGAATCTACTGGACCTGGGAATCCTAAACTAGCATTCAGATACATTGGTAAAGTTGGATCTACCCATGTTAGGGCCTGTAGCAGAGGTGGGTTAGGAATATAAACCCAATAAGTATAATTATGTCCCTGTTCTTCAGCAATTAAAGTCATATGTCCTATAATGTACATTACCCATTTAGTTATTTTCATCAGGGTTGACAGGTCTGGGTTTTATTCTTTTCAAGGGAATCCAAACCAAGGTTCTGTCATCTGTAATGACAAGAGCAAATCCCCTACCCCACACCTTTATCATGCCTGGTTTCCATAGATAATCCTTAACATCTTTCCAATAGATTGGCTGCATCTGTAGTTCTGTTTGGGTTATATCATTTTTCCTTTCCAAATTACTAAAATGTTGTTCTGCAGGAGTCTGTGATGAATTATCATAAATGTTTAAAAAATTTAAAGTAAACAGTGCTTTTGCTAATTGATCTTTTAGTGTACTTATTTTCACAACATCATCCTTCTGATCTCCCCCTTTTTGTTTTATGAGCATAGACTTTAGGGTCCAGTTTGTTCATTCAATAATTCTTTGCCCAGAGGGATTACATGGAATTCCTGTGATATGAGTAATATGAAAAGTAGTATAAAATTTATGAAGTTGCTTCCCTATATAAACAGGACCACTGTCCATTTTATTAGATTAAAGGCATCCCATAACAGCAAAAGCATTAAGTAAATGTGATCAAACATGGCAGAAACATTCTCCAGATTGTGCTGTAGCCCAGATGAAATGAGAAAAGGTGTCTATAATAACATGTGCACATATTGCATTTTACCAAAATGTGAAATGTGAGTAACATCCATTTGCCATAATTCATTTGCTTTTTGACCTCGAGGATTAACCACTGATGCAAATGGGAGTGCATTTAAATGTCCACTTGTTGAACAAGTCCTAATAATGTCCTGAGCTTGCTGTTTAAATAGAGACAGAAATTTCATTCACTGCCCTTTGCTATTAATATGAGTCAATTTGCAAAATGTCGTGGGATCTTGAATTACCCCCACTAGAGTATCTGCTTACTGATTTTGTAATGACAAAGGACCCAGAAGATTAGTATGAGCTCTTATATGCATCATAAAAAGGGGATTAATTTGACTTTTGACTAGTGTTTGTAAATGTAAAAACATTTGGGACAATTCATCTCTTTCAAACAAAGAAGCTGTTTCAATGTGAGTAACTGCTTGACAGACATATTTAGAATCAGAGACAATGTTAAGAGATTGCAGAAAATTTGCAATATTTGAATTACAGCTGCTAAGTCAGTGCACTGGGCTGAGATATAAGGTGTTTTCCAACTTTTGTTTTCCCCTGGGGTGACATATGCAGCCTGCCCATTAATACTATCATCAGTAAAGACAATAATAGCTAGTGGGGAAGCCCAAACTATTTTAGGCAAAATCCATTGCATTCTTTTTTAAAAATTGCAAAAGTTTTGACATAGGCAAATGATTATTAATTTGTCCTTTAAAATCACTTAATGCTATTTGTCAAGAGGTATTGAAGATAAATGGATTTTGAAACTCTTCCTTTGTGAGGTCACACACAATGTGATTAGGATTGTGACCTCTTAATTAATAATGCCTTTGACTATTAAAGAAATGATTTTTTGCAAATATGTATTTAAACATTTTTGTCAATTATTTGGTAAAAAAAATCTATTTTAAAACATTATTTTGCCAAAATAGGCCTGTGGGAGATTGCAAGGTAAAGAAAATAATAAAATCAACAGGTTTTTCTAAATCTATTTGAACAAGCTGTCCTTGAATGCACTGTTCAATTAACTGTAATCCTTGTTCAGCCACATCTGTTAGCTGCCTTCTGCTTAATAAATTGGAATCTCCATATAAAATATCAAACAGGTTTTGTAATGTAAAGTGTCAATAGTGACATGTACCCATAGTAAATGACCAGATTTTGTAAAATGAATTCATTGGATTGATTGAAAAGGAATGCAGGGATGAGGATTCTTTATAATTGGTTGTGCATTTTTCCTAATTTTAGATTTATTGCATGCAGTTTTTATGATATTTTCCTACAATACTGGTCAAATTCCAATTTGCTTACATGACTGGGCCCAGTTGGGTCCTCTGGGAACTGGCTAGGGACCAAAAGGAGCTTCCTGGGACTTAGATATCTTTATTAAAGTACACCTCTTTCTGGGAGGATAGCCAGTCCTCCCAGCTAGAGTGCACATTTGAACTGTTTTTTACTAAGGTCATGCGATAGCAACATCAGTTGCATGTAATGGCAACATCAGGTGAATAAAACAGACTCCATAGGTATATTTTTTCCTTGCATTCAGCCCTCAAATCTGATCTGCTCCCCAAATAATCCATGGCTATTTTGGGATAAATTTAGTTTATACATATATAGTTTATAAAAACACTGGACAAAGCATTAAAATATTTTGGCTTAAAGGAATTTAGGTATTTATATGATTTGAATATTATTTAGCCAGTAATAGATTCATTTACATCAATATTATTTAGATTAATAGATTAAGCCACCTGGCTTGGGGCAAGAAAAAAACAATTTTTTTGCCAGTATAATGATACCCAGGAGAAAATCAGTATTTTTATACAGATAACAGCATGATAAATGTTAACATAAGTTATTTTGATAAAGCACAGACTCTTTGCTTTTTATACTGATTATTTAGAAAAAATTTTTTTTATCTTTTCATCAGAACAGGCTAAGAGTCCAAGAAAGTGTTGTCATTTTAGACTTATTAAATCTTTCTTGATTTTAACCATAATTTCCATTTTTACAAACCCTCAGCAATTATTATATTAGTTCAGGCTTTGTCATATATTTTTCTTATTTTGTAACAGTTATTCATTTTATCTTAGGATAAAACTACTCTGTTTTCCTATTAATAAAAATACATCTTTCATATTTTTCATAATTAAATCATTATTTTAAACAAATATTTTACCACATATAATTACCATCAAAGTTAAATTGGTTAGAATAATGTTAAATACTTAAAATACTTAAGTTGATGCATATTTGAAACATCAATATATAGTTTTTAACAAGAATTTTCAGTTTTAAAGTTCTTAAAATATATTTCTTTTTAATATGTGAATAGGAGCTAAACTCATGGCCAGTTTTCAAATTGCTGTTTGTCAAGAATCTAAGTTAACAAAGGAGATGGGGTTACCATTCCTATTCCTTGTCACAAGATTTTATTTGTAGTATTGGTATAATTTCAGTAGAATAATTATTTAAATTAAACCAAGGTAACTTAACAGAACACTTTGAGTCAGAACTACAATCCTGAATTGCATACCCTTTAGGGGGCCAATCTGTTATAATTCCATAGGAACCATTAATGAATACTGACTTTTGTTCTGCATTGTTCCTATTGGATATTTTCTGACTCAGGTGTATATGAATTTTTATATAAAGGCAGCTCATTAAAAACAAGCTCAGAAATTATTTTTTCTTTATCTTGCTCTGCTAAAGGTATGGTAAAGAAGCAATTTTTAAAATCTATTATAATAATAGAGCAGTTCTTAGGAATTATAACTGGTGTGGGCAAGCCAGGTTGTTATGACTCCATAAATTGAATTACAGCATCAGCTTTTATCAAATCAGTTAACATTCTCCTTTTTCCTGATTTCTTTTTTATAATAAATACTGGAGAATTCCAGGGACTATGAGATTCTTCTATATGTCCCACTTTAAACTGTTCTTGAACTGAGTTAGAGCCTTTAACTTTTCTATAGATAAGGGCCACTGCTCAACCCACAAAGGCTCATTTGTTTTCCAAGTTAAAGGTATGGGTTGGAGTGTTATGTCAGCAGTGGGCTCAATTATATATTTGGATAGCTTAGAAAAAGTATGTACTGGAGTATGTTTAAGATTAAGTGTCTCATATCTGTTTCTTGTTTTCCTACTTTTGCCCAAATTTGAGGATTAACTGTATTTTCTTCTGAAAACCATGGACAATAATCCTGTACATGACAAAGAAAAGTTTCTAATCAAGACTGAGAAAATTTTGTGCCTCTAACGGACAGCATAGATTTATAGAGGTTCCTTTCTGCTGAACCTGAATCCCCATGTTTTACACCTAGCTGAAAATATCTCCAATTCACTCCTTAACATTTTGTAGCTCTTATTAGCTCTTTGTAGTATTTGTAGTGGAGTCCCTGGAGTGTCTCCTCACTTTATGCTTTACGAGTTCCCCTATCAGATCCCTGTCTGGGCACCAATTGCCAAGTCCAGCTCAAGCAACTGTCCAGAGTCAGAAGAGGCAGTGGGAGATTGAGAAAAAACACAATAGAGAGTTTAAGAGAAAGCGGGGGCTAGGTGGTTCATTGCCTGACTGAACACAATGATGAAATAGAAACAGGAATATCTTCCCTGTTTTGTTATGCTTGCTGCAAAGATTTCATAACCAATTTCCATTACTTAAGATTTAAAACATTACAACCTTAATGCTGAAACCTATAACAATGCTTCTGCACTAAAGAAAAGAGCTCTAGTGACTCTGAAGTCTTCATTGAGACCCCTGTAGTTTCTAACAATGTTTCCAACACACAAATATTCTCCTCCATTCACACACTGTTATTTTCCATTACCCTGATGCTACAAGGAAATTAAAAATTACCTTAAACTTTAAAAGACTTACAACAATGACCTAGGTATGTTCTTGTGGTGAACCCTCAGCGTCCAGAGACACTCAATTTCCTTGGATAATTTAACACGAAAGTGGAGTAGTCCCTTCTTAGAGTCCCTTCCTGGTCGCCATCTGTTGGCCACAGCTATGACCCTAAGAAATGTTAAAGTAAAATGAGAGAGAGAGAAAGGGATCAGGGGATCTGGAGACTTCAGTCTTCAGACAAATTTATTTTCAGCCAAGTACAAAATTATATACTAGAAAGAAAGGTGATAAAGGTTATTTGCATGCCAAAGCTATACAATGCAAAAACAAGTTCCAGCAAGTAAATACTTCTAAGGCTAGGATGTTAATTTGTCTTAAGCAAGTTTCTTGCACACCTCATTGTGCTTTGTCTGCATATCTCAGCTTCTATTGAAGTTCCAGATCCTGAAAGCTCAAGTCTGCATTTCCTCATAGCCTTGTTTGTGTCTGCAAGCTTTAGGTTAAACAACACCCTTTTAACTCCTACATCTACATTTTGTAACATGACCTTTGAAAGACAGTCTTTGTGTAGAAGTTTCCTGATTCTAGAAAGTTGAGCTCTTGATTGATCTGTTCTTTAGAGTAAACCAGAGTCAAAATTCTTGCACACAAGATTTTGTTTTATTTGGTAAAACTTTGCATTGAAATCTATGGTGAGTATTAAGAACCATGCAGTATAAGCTTTAAACTACCAAAAGGTCAATTAATTTCCTAGTGAAAGATAAATGTATGTATTATTCAAGGTCCTCCAGAACACACAGAAATGACGATAGATAGATAGATAGATAGATAATAGGAATTGACTCATATGAACATGGGGATTGGAAAGTCTGATTTCAAAGAACAGACTGCAAGTTGGACCTCTGATGAAAGTGTAGATGAATTCCACTAGTAGAAACTGGCTAGTTGAATTGAGATAGAAATTCTTTTTCCTAACTGCTGAAATGCTTAGTTTTCCCTTTAAGGGTTCCAATTGATTGGATGATGAAATTCCTCTCATTGCTGAAGGAATTCTCTTTTTTTGATTGTAGATGTAATCAACCACAGATGCAATCACCTGACTAATGATTTAAATCCACAAAATACCCTCATAGTAACAATTAGGCCAGTGTTTTCTTGACCAAAGAGCTGGGCAACCTAACCTTGCCAATTGACACATTAAGTTAACCATCACCAATATATGAATATATATATAACATATACATGTATATATGTATACATATGTGTATATATAGATATAAAGAATATATATACACTTATATTTATCTATTTCTACAACATGCCAAAAATTCGACAATTCTGAGAATCATTGAGAACATTCAATTATACTTATTTTTGATACATTGTAATAATCATCAATTTACTTGTCACCACTTTGATTATGGCAGCTTATAGACAACCAGATTTCCATTTAAAAATGCATAAAATAGCTTTGTTGTGTACATTACTGTGTGATGACCTCAAGAAGTTTCTGAGCAAATTGCCTCCTGAGTGCAAGTGGAAAAGAATGAGTATATGTTTCTGAAAGAGTAAAGTTTCCAGTGAAATTAAAATATTTCAAAAATGATCTCTTCTCTCTTTCTCCTTCCCTCCCTTAAACTTTCATCCTTGTTGATACACAATTCATATATTTTAGGTCAAATGTTGGAATAATGTTTAGATGATTTTCATGTAGATAATCAAGTATTTGAAATCATGGAGAGTGTGAAGAAGCACAAAAATAAGCATTTTCCTAGGAATTTTCACTCCAATCACCCCCTTTCTCTTTTGTAGGCTTCATAACCATTTTAAAAATACTGTGATGGTTAGAAAATTTTAGCATAAATTTGAGAGCCTGAGAAACCTGAGATAGTCATATGCTGGATACACAAATAGGGTAAATTTTATAAAGTTGATTTAAAGTAACAGGTTGTTAATTGAAGAAAGGGAGCACCAAAACTAAGTTCTGTTCATTGCCAAAGCAAGTTGTGTTCTGTTAAGTGAAAACAGCCAAAAACACTGATTGACTTGAAACCTTGATTAAGAGCTGATTGCTTCAAGCAAATACTTTTGAAATTCTTCCCAGTGTGACTGGGCTAACTTTGAAATGAAAAATGGGCATTTGTTGAAAATTTGCAAATTCCTTACATAAACATAGCATCATTATTCAGGATTGTTAATTTCAAACATTTTATTTTGCTAAGAGCAATCAGATACTTCATTTTGAGCTTTTGAACATGCATCATATTCTGTGAACATATACAAAAGTGTAAAATTGGATAAGTATATCTTGAACATAAATATTCTGCATCTATTTACTAAAGCTATTATTAATAAATTTATATATTTTTTCTTATAATAAACTAATCATGAAAGATGTATTTTTGGGGTATGGAAAAATTATACTTCTCAATGTAGATTTGAGTTTGTTTATAGCAAAATAGACTTTATGGTTCAGATTCTACTTGTTTAGGTAATTATATACTATGGCATTAATGAACCCTAATTGGAATTCAGTTGATAACTCCTGGTGTGCTGAATATCTTCAAATTATTACATTACAGCTTAGCTCAGGAACAGTTTTCACATGAGTAGATTTTGTTCTTTTTGCCAAGTATAGGCTAAATTTCAGAAATTCTATATATAAACTGAATGTTTCTTCATGAGAATATAAAGAACAAACAAATATTTTTATTATTTAAAATTCCATTAAAAATTATAAACAGCTAATCTTACAGAAGAGAAAACATCATTTGCATAACAAAATTGCAACTTTTAAACAGCTTATTGAGATATAATACACATACCATAGATATTACCCATTTAAAGTGTACAGTTCAATGGTTTTGAGAGTTCTCAGAGTTGTGCATGCATTACAAAAATCAAGTTTACAACATTTTCATCACTCCTTAAAGAAATCCCATAAATTTTAGCCATCAGCTCCCAAATGTTGCCCTCTACAAGACCTAGGCAACTGCTCTATTTATTTTCTATATAATCATGCTTATTATGGACATCTGAAATAAATTGAATCATATACTATGGTATTTTGTGACACAGTACAATGTTTTCAAGGTTTGTCCATGTTGTAGAATGTATGTTCAGTTAATTCTTTTTTAACTAAATAATACCACATTTTATTTACCCCCATTAATTGATCGACATTTGTGATAAGAAATTTTTAAATAATGAATAATGCTGGTATGAATGTGCATGTTTATGTTTATATGTGTACATATTATTTGATTCCTTTCAGTGTGATTTATGAATGTGATTTCCTAGGCCGTATGGTAACTGTATCTTTAATTTTTTGAGGAACTTCCACAGTGTTTGCCAAAGTGACTTCCCATTTTATGTTCCCTCTAGAGTTTATGATGATTCTAATATCTCCACATCCTGGACAACACTTGCAATTGCCTGCCATTTTGATGATAGCCATCTTATTGGGTGCAAAATTGCATCTGATTTTGGATTTTATTTGCACTACCCTAATGATTAATGATGCTGAACACTTCTTCATGTGCTTATTGACAAATTACATAACTTCTTTGGAGAAACAATTATTCAATTTTTGGTCTATTCAGTATTATGTTACTTATCATTTTACTGTAGAGCTGTGTTATGTATCTATTCTTGATATAAATTTTATCAGATATAATTTGCAAATAATTCCCGTTGTGTGGTTGATTTTTTCACTTTCTTGAGGCTGTCCTTTGAAGCACAGAAGTCCTTAATTTTGATGAAGTTTAATTTATTTATATTTTTCATTTGTTTCTTGTGCTTTAGGGGTATTCTGCTATTGTTGGGTGTAGTATTCTATAAGTGTCTTTTAGGTCTTGTTGGTTTGTAGTGTTATTCAAGTCATCTATTTCCTGATATTTTGCCTATTTTTTCTATCCATTATTAAAAATGAGGTGTTGGATTCTCTATTATTTTTGAATTGTCAATTTCATCTTCAATTCTGTCACTTGCTGTTTCATGTATATTTGAAATCTGTTATGATCTGTATAAGTTTATACTGTTATACCTTCCTGATGGATTGACCCTTTAAAATGATAAAATGTCACTCTATCTCCTTAATAACATTTTAATGCACTGTTATACTTTTATTGATATATAGTTACACACCATGCAAACC
This sequence comes from Myrmecophaga tridactyla, assembly GCA_004026745.1. NCBI lineage: Eukaryota > Metazoa > Chordata > Mammalia > Pilosa > Myrmecophagidae > Myrmecophaga > Myrmecophaga tridactyla. The sequence continues at coordinate 28,238 of PVIY010010966.1, read as the reverse complement.
ATCTGAAGTATACAATAAATGGCTCAATATCATCACAGTTGTGTATACATCACCATGACCAATTTTAGAACAATTTCACTGCTCCAGAAAAGAGGAAAAATAAAAAGGAAAACCCAAATCTGCCCATACCCTTTATTCCCCTCTATTATTGACCCATAGAATTGTTGTGGAACATTTGCTACTGTTGATGAAAGAATCTTAAGATACTACTCTAAACCATAGTCAATAGTTTATAATAAGTTCATTTTTCCTCATGTATCACTCTATTATTAACTCCTTGTAATAGTGTCATACATTTGTTCAAGTTCATATAAAAATGTTTTTATATTTGTACAATTAAATCACAGTTATTTTTCACCACAAAATTCACTGAGTTATATATTCTCATATTTTAACCTCCAACTTTCCTTCTGGTGACACACATGACTGTAAACTTCCCCTTTCCATAACATTCACTCACAATTCAGTACTATTAATTTTTCTCACAATAACATGCTACTATCACCTCTATTCATTTCCAAGTGTTTGAGTTTGACCTAGTTAAACATTCTGCGTGTATTAAGCATCTGCTCCTATTCTTTAGTCTCATTCTGTATCCTGGTAACCTGTTACTTATTTTATGTCTATGAGTTTGCATATTATAAATAGTCCATATTAGTGAGGTCATTTAATATTTGTCTTTTTGTGTCTGACTAATTTTTGTAACATAATATTCTCAAGGTTCATCCATGTTGTCATGTGCTTCAGGACTTCCTTCCTTCTTATTGCTGTATAATATTCCATCACATATATATACCACATTTTTTTCCCATTCATCTGTTGATGAACACTTGGGTTGCTTCCATATTTTGGTAATTGTTAATAATGCTGCCATGAACATCCATGTGTAAATGTTAGTTTGCCTCCCTGCTTTTACATCTTCTCATTATATATTGAGTAACAAGATTGCTGGGTTATAAGGCACCTCTATACTGAGATTCCTGAGGATCTGTAAAACCATCCTCTACAGCAGCTGTACCATTTTAGATTCCTACCAGCAGTAAATAAGTGTTCTGATTTCTCCACATCCTTTCCAAAATTTGCATTTTCCTGTTTGTTTAAAAGCAGCAATTCTAGTGGTGTGAAATGACATCTCATTGTGATTTTCATTTGCATTTCCCTAACAGCTAATGAAGATTAGCATCTTTTCATGTGCTTTTTAGCCATCTGTATTTCTTCCTTGGAAAAATGCCTATTCATGTCTTTTGTCCATTTTTTAAATTCAGTTCTTCGTCTTATTGCATTGTAGAATTAATAACATTAAAAAAATCTTTAGTTAGAAATAATTTAAAACTTACAAGACTGTTGCAAAAATAATGGAAACCCCATACAAAGAACATGTTCCCCTCCCAGATACCAGATCAATTGTTAATGTTTTGCCACATTGCCATATTATTCTATCTAATCATCTTTTCTGTGAATCTTTTTATTTTCTATCTATATACCTATCCATTCATCCAACTATCTTTCTATTTATATATTTTCTAAACATTTGAGAGTATGTTGTATACATCTTACTCCTTAAGTACTTAATATTTTCATGTACAGTTCCTAAGAATAAGGATATTCATTTATTTAACCATTTTAAGTGTATTTATCAAGTTCAAGAAATGTATCATTGATATAAAGCTTATAGTCTATACTCAAATTTTTCATATGTTATAATATTTGGGGGCATTTTATCTTCCATTATTTGATCCAGCATGGGATCATGTATTTCATTTAGATGTTATCTCTTTATATCTATCTTTTTTAAATTGTGAAAACATACATACAGCATAAACGTTCTCATCTCAGCCATGCCTACACTTATGTTACAGTGTGATTAATCACAGTCTCAATGTTGTTCTACTCTCTGTACCATGCATTACTGCAAGTCTTCCATCACAAACAGAAACCCTGCACCTATTATGAATTAGCACCTACTCTTCCTCTTCCTCCACCACAGCAACTGGGACTCTAATTTCTTTCTCTACAAATAACATACTCAAGGAATTTCATACAAGTGAAATCATACAATATTTGTCCCTCTAAGTGATTTATTTTATTCAACATGATGTCTTCAAGGTTCACAAAAGTAGCTTCATGCCTTATAACCTCACTAACCTCTCAGGCTGAACAATATTTATACACAACACTGTTTATCCATGCATGTACTGATAACCTTTGGGGTGTCACTACCTCCTGAAAAGTGTGAACAATGTCACTATTAAACATTGGTCTACAAATATCTGTTCAAGCCCTCACTTTCAATTATTTTCAGCATATAACTAGAAGTGGGATTGCAGGGTCATATAGTAGTTCCAGGGCCAATTTTCTGTGGAATCACACTGTTTTCCACATTGACTACATCATTTCACATTTCAATCAACTAAATATTAATATTACCATTTCTCTCCAATCTTACCAGATATTTTACATAATATTTTTTCAATAAAAGCCATTATATTGGGTGTGAGGTGGTATTTCACTGTGGTTTTGCTTTTGCTTTTCCCCAATGGCCAATGATATTAAACATTGTGATGTACTCATTGCCCATCTATTCATTCTTTTTGGAGAAATATCTATTTGAGTCCTTAGTACATTTTTGTAGTGAACATTTTACCAAAATTTCTCATGTCTTACTGTGCATATTTACCCATTATTTTCTTTGTGATTACACTGGATCTTAAATTTAGCATATTAAATCTATAACAATATTGTTTGTTTTGATACCAACTTAGTTTCAACTGCTCACTGACATTATATTTCTATATATCTCTCTCTCCCCCCAACTTTATGTAGTTCTTATCAAAAGTTGCATGTTTAAACATTATGAGTTCAAAACGATTGACTTACCATTGCTTTTTTATGCATTTGCCTTTTAGATGCTGTAGGAAGTAGAAAGTGGTGTAACAAAACAAAACTACAATATTACTGACATTTACATTGACTCACATTATTACTTTTACTAGAGATCTTTATTTGTTCATGTGACTCAATCTATTGTCTAGTGCCCTTTTTTCAATTTGAAGAATTCCCTTTAGTATTTACTGTACTGTATTGTAGTGTGGATGAACTTCCTTAACTTTTGTTTAAATGGGCATGTCTTAATCTCTCCCTCATTTTGGAAAGGCAGTTTTGATGGATATAGAATTCTTGGTTGGCGATTTTTTTGCTTTCAACACATTAAATATATTATCCCATGACCATTTTGCCTAACATTTAGTCTTATTGAGGCTCCTTTATGAATGACATATTGCTTCCTTCTTGCAACTTTCAGAATTCCCTCCTTATCATTGGTGTTCAAAATTTGATTATAATATATCACATCATGGGTCTAATTTGTTCTATAATGTTTTGAGTTCATTGACAGCAATGATGTGCATATTCATGTCTTTCATTAAATTTGGGAATATTTCAGCTTTGGCTGTCAAATATTCTCTCTGCTGATTTCTCTCTTTCTTCTAATTCTGAAATTTACATGATGTATACTGGTAAACTTGATGGTGTCCCTCAGATCTCTCAGCTTCTGTTCATTTTTCTTTACTATTTTTCCTTTCAGTTTCTCAGACTGAATTATGTCAATAGTCTTAGTTTCAAGTTCACTGATTCTTCTGTCAGTCCCCATTTGTTGTTTAGTCCTCGTAGGGAATATTTTATTTGTATTTCTGTGATTCATCTCTTCTGTTTGGTTTATTTTCATGATATCTCTTTATTGACATTTTATTGTGGTGATATATATAACATGTAGCTTGCCATTTTAACTATTTATTTTAATAATTCGGTGCTGTTAATTTCATTCACAATGTTGTGCAATTATCACCACCATCCATTAACAAATTTTTCATAAATGCAAATAGAAACTCTACTATGTAAGCATTAACTCCCCAATCCACATCAACACCTGGGCCTTGATAACCTATATTCTAGTTTCAGAACTAAATTTGTTTTCTCTAATTATTTCATATCTGTGATATCAAGCAATAATTTTCCTTTTGTGTCTAGCTATTTCTTTCAAAATGATGTCTTCAAAGTTCATCCATGTTGTTCATTTATAAGAACTTCATTCCTTTTAGGATTGAATAATATTCCAATGGGTGTATATAATATTTTATTTAACCATTCAACCTCTCCAAAAACTTGTACCTTTCTGTATTTTTATAGTAGCTATTTTATTAGGTGTGAAAAGGTATTTCATTGTGGTTTTGATTTGTATTTCCATAACGGCTAGTGATGTTGAGCATCTTTTCATGGGCTTTTTTGCCATTTGGCATATCTTTTTTGTAGATGTGTCTATTCAAGTCTTTTGTTAATATTTTAACTTGGTTGTTTGAGGCTTTTTTGTTGAGTTGTAGGAGGTCGTTATATATTCTGGATATTAAAACCTTACCAGGGTGGGCCATGGTGGCTCAGCAGGCAAAATTCTTGCCTGCCATGCTGGAGACCTGGGTTTGATTCCTAGTGCCTGTCCATGAAAAACAAACAAACAAACAACTTATCAGATATATAGAATAGAAATATTTTATTATGTTGAGTATGTTGTCATTCGCTTTCATGATAAAATCCTTTGATGGACAAAAATTTATAGTTTTGATGAATTTCCATTTATCTATTTTCACTTTTGTGGCTGGTGTTTTGGTGTATAGTTTAAGAACTGTTGTCTAATACAAGATCCTGAAGATGCCTCACCTTTGTTTTTGCTTACAAATTTTATACTTCTGGCTCTTATATGTAGGTCTTTGATCATTTTTTTTTACTCGATTTTTGTATTTGGTTTGAGGTAAAAGTCCATCATCATTATTTTACATATGGAGATCTAGTTTTTCCAGTACCATTTTTGAAGAGACTATTCTTTTGCAATTGAATGGCTTGGCACATATTTCAAAATTGAATTGACCATAACATGACATTTGATGCCTGATCTCCCAATTTGGTTCCATCAATTTATATGTTTGCCTTCTACCAATATCATACTGTTTTGATTATTGTGGCTTTGAAGTAAGTATTGAGATCAGGATGGGTGGAGTTCTTCAACTCTGTTCTTTTTTCAAGAAGGCTTTGGCCCTTCAGGATCCCTTGTCCTTCCTTTTAAATTTGATGATTGGTTTTTTCATTTTGCCAATGATGGCTGTTGCCTTGTATCCCACCACTTTGCTCTACGTGTCTATTAATTCTAGTAACTTTGCTGTGAATTTTTCAGGATTTCTTTCACTTCTTCATTTCCAATTTGGATGACTTTTATTTATGTTTTTGCCTAATTGCTCTATCTAGAAGTTCCATTGCAATCTTGAATAATAGTGCTTAAAGTGGGCACTCTTTTTTTGTTCTTAATCTTAGAAGGAAAGCCTAAACTCATGATACTCACCATTAAGTATGATGTTAGTGGTGTTTTTTTTTTCCATATATGGCTTTTCTCATGTTGAGACTGTTTCCTTCTATTCATTTTTAAAGTGTTTTTAATCAATAATTGATACTGGATTTTGTTAAATGCCCTTTATGCATTGAGTTGATCATATCTTTTTCTTCCTTTGTGGTGTATTAAGTTTATTAATTTTCTTAATGTTAAACAACCCTTGCATACCTGGCATAAATCCCATTTGATCATGGTTTATAATTCTTTTAATGTGCTGTTGAATGCAGTTTGATAGTGTTTTTGAGGATTTTTGCATCTACATTCACAAGGGATGTTTGTCTGTACTGTTCTTTTCTTGGATATCTTTATCTGTACTTAGTATGAGAGTGATGTTGACCTCATAGAATGAGAATGGGGTGTCCCTCATCCTCAACTTTTTGAATGTGTTAAGCAAGATTGGTGTTATTTCTTAGAATGTTTGGTAAAATTCACCTGTGAAGACATTTGATCTTGGACTTGTCTTTGTTGGGAGGTTTTTCATTACTGCTTCAATTAATTAATATTTTGTTCCAGATTTGTATGGTACAATTTTGAGTCCCTTCTAATTTATTTCTGAATGCACTTCTCAAATAGTTTATTTCTGGTTACCATGGGGTTAAATCTTCATTTTTTATCCTTTAAAACAGAAAAATTTTTTTTGGGGGGTGCATGGTCTGGGATTTGATTTAAAACAGAAATTTTAATTTAGAATAAGGTTGACATTACAACTTTCTTGGGTTAAACAGAACATTTACACATTTTATATTTTTAAACTTTTTTTTAACCAAAATATAGAGTTAGGAATTCAAGAACATTATATTTCCAAAGTCTTAATTACTTTTATTATTTTTAACTTGTTTATTCTATAGTATAAAATATATACAAAACAAAAAAATTAAAAAAGCAGTAGTTTTCAAAGCATTCTTCAACAAGTAGGTACAGGACAGATCCAAGAGTTTGTCATGGGCTACAATACAATCCTCTCAGATTTTTCCTTCTAGCTGCTCCAGAATATAGGCCCCTAGAGGGCTTAAATTTTTTTTATCATTGCAATTGACTTTTTTTCCTTATTTTTTAATGAAAAATAACATATATACAAAAAAGCTATAAATTTCAAAGCACAGCACCACAATTTGTTGTAGAACATATTTCAGAGTTTGACATAGGTTCCAATATCATAATTTTGCATTTTTACTTCTAGCTGCTCTAAAATACTGGAGACTAAAAGAGATATCAATTTAATGATTCAGTATTCGTATTCATTTGTCAAATCCTATCTTCTCTGTGTAACTCTACCATCACCCTTGATCTTCCCATCCCTCTCTTTAGGGTGTTTGGGCTATGGGAATTCTAAATTTTTTATACTGGAAGGGTCTGTCACTAATATTGGGTCGGGAGATGGAACTATCTGACATTCTGGAGAGACTGGGCTAGGTTTCAGGACTTATCTGAACCAGGAACCCCTCTGGAGGTTGTAGGTTTCTGGAAAGTTACTCTAGTGCATGGAACCCTTTTGGAATCTTATACATTGCCCTAGGTGTTCTTAAGGGTTGGCTGGAATGGTCTTGATTGGGGGTTGGTAGGTTATGACAGGTTGCACAGTCTAATCGAAGCTTGCATAAGAGCAACCTCCCGAGTAGCCTCTCAATTCTATTTGAACTCTCTGTGTCACTAATACTTTATTAGTTACACTTCTTCTCCCCATTTTGGCCAGTATAGAATTGTGCCAGGTCTGGATTCATCCCTGGAAGTTGTCTCCCACTTCACCAGGGAGACTTTCACACCATTGGGTTAAATTATCATCTTAAATCTATAAGATCATATTTGATTTGATACCACCTTATCTATATCTTCAATAACATATACTGTACACTGTTCTTATATCACTCCATACCCCTCTTTTTTTTGTACTTGTTACAGGTTATATCTTTGTATATTGAACATCCATAATCATCAATTTATCATTAGTTTTGATGCATTTGTATTTTTACTGCCTTTACCAGAGATCTGTATTTCTTTATTCTGCTGTATAAACTGTTTTAATGTCATTTCATTTCTGTCTTAAATACTCCATTTAACATTGCTTGTAAGGCATGCTTAGGTGGTAATGAATTACCTCAGATTTTGTTTATCTGGGCATGGCTTAATATATCCCATTTTTAAAGAAAACTTTGTTGCCATAAAATTTAATTGGCCTGTAGTCTTATTGAGATGTCCATTTAAATACCTCTTTGCTTTTCTATTGCAATTTTCAGTATATTCTCTTCATCCATAGCATCAGACAATTTGATTACTCTGTATCTGGATGAGATTGTGTTTTTATTTTTCCTTTTGGGGTTCTTTGGGATTCTTGAATGTGCATTAACAAGTCTTTCATTAAATTGGGGAATTATTCTGCCATTATTCCTTTGGATACTCTTTCTTCTCCTTTCTCTCTTTCCTCTCCTTCTAGGACTCCATAATGTACATGGTGTCCCACAGATCTCTTATGTTCTATTCGTTCTTTTTATTCTTTTATCTTTCTGTCATACATCCTGAATATTTCAGCTCTCTTGTCTTCAAGTTCACTAATTCTTTCTTCTTCAACATCAAGTCTGCTGTTGTAACCATTTAAGGAATTTTTCAATGTAGTTATTGTGTTTTTCAACTCCAGTGTTTCTCTGGAGAGATTTACATATTGTTCATTCATAGTTTTCCTCATAGCATTTAGTTCTTTCTCCATGACCTTCTATATCTCCTTGAGCATAGTGCGCATCATTATTAAAAATTCCTTGTCCAGTAATTTTAAAGTCTGGTCTGTACATTTATTTTGTCCCTTTGGTTGGGCCACCTTTCACTGTTTTTTTTTTTTGTCTTGTAAGCTGTTGCACACTGAACTTTGTAATATTTTAAAGTGTTAACTTTGGGATTTAGTCTTTTGTCTGTCCCTTAAGTTTGTGTCCAACTAGTAATATGACAGAGATTTTCTTGAATGCTAGAAGCTAATCAAAACAAAATAGTGAAAAAAAACATTCACTCTCTTTAAACATTGGCTCTGCTCTGGCTGGTGGCCTCCCTCAGAGCTTAGCCCTTCCAGCAAGCTGATTAGTCTAAGCTCAATAGGAAGCACAGGATCCTCTCTGTCTTATCTGGCTTGCTTGGAACCAGAGATGAGGGGCATGCTTCTTCTCCTTTGCATATGTTCACTAGGGGCCCCAGGAATTCCCTTCACAGTTTTGTGGAAGATCACTATCTTTAAGATTCCTGTGCCATCTTTTCCCCAAGGGGATTGGAACAAGGGCTGCCTCAGAGTTAGCCCCCAGTGATCTGAAATAGCTGATCAAATGTAGAGATCTGAGACTATCTCACATATCCCCAGGATTTGAAGGACTATTTATTTATTTATTTATTTGCCACTCTGGTTCAAGCAAGTTGAGCCAGGAGCAGGAGCTATATTCCCCAATGCTGCTGGTCATGAGGCTGGAAGAAGGGTAATGATAGCCACTACAAGGAGGGTGAAACTCACCAGTCTTTAATACAATTTACCAGCCCCTTCTTTCTGCAATTCTCTGGATGCTGTACACTGTTCCCCTAGTCTCTGGAATTTCAAAATGGCTAACTCACATAGTTCCTGCCACTTAAATTGTTATTTTTGGTAGATACACTGTGTCCTAGATCTTCCTACTCCATCTCCTTCCCACAGTCTATGTTAATATTATCTATCCATTCTGATTCACTTCATTTATTCCTGTAGATGTGAGTTACCGTCTGCTATTATTTCCTTAATCTCATATATTTTGCTTCATCCACCTCTTTGCTGTTATTTCCAAATATATTACATTCTTATCTGTAATAGACTCAACAATATAATGACATACATATTGTTTTATATAGTTGCTTCCTAAATCAGTTAAGAGAAGAAAGAAGAAGTAATATAATTACACAATGATCTTCACCAATGGTCTTTTATTATGTGGGTTTGAATTACTCTTTCTGGTTATTTGCTTTCAGCCTGAAGAACTTCCCTTAATATTTCTAGCAACGTGGGTCTGCTACCAACAAATCCTATCATTTTAAAATTATTTCATATTGCATTTATGTGTCCTCATTCATGAATGATGTTTTTGCTGGATATTAAGTTATTGGTTGAATTTTTTTTCAGCACTTTTCTGTAAAAAACTCACACATACCCATACCTCTTACCCCTCTCTCTCATTGACCACTAGGATTTCCATCTATCCAATTTATTTTACCCCTTATCCTCCCTATTATTTATTTGTTTTTATCCATATTTTTTCTCATCTATCCATATCCTGGATAGAAGTAGAATCAGACCCAAGGTTTTCATAATCATACAGTCACATTGTAAAAGCTGTATCTTTATACAATTATCTTCAAGAAGCAAAGCCTCAACTAAAAGAGGGAAGAGAAAGATGAGACAAAATAAAGTTTTAGTGGCTGAGAGATTTGATACAGAATTCAGAAGTTATCCTGGAGGTCATTCTTAAGCATTATATAGATATCTATTTTTAATTTATGGTGTATTGGAGTGGCTGGAGGGAAGTACCTGAAACTGTTGAGCTGTGTTCCAGTAGTCTTTCAGCACTTTTAATTCACCATCCAATTGCATTTGGACTTCTATTGTGCCTGGTGAGCATTTTTTTCTTGCTGCATTCAAAATTTTCTGTATATTTTTTACTTCTCTATCATGTGTTTGGGAATAGATCTCTTTGTGCTTATTCTATTCTGCATGGTGTTTCACCTTTCTATGAAACTGTTCATCTTTCTCCAACTTTACTTTTTCTTTGTTCTTTGGATTGTATAATATACATTGATCTCTCTTGATTTTTACTGATTCTCTCCTCTACCAGGACAAATCAATTTTTGAAAACTTTCAGTTAATTTCTCATTTCCATTATTGTACATTCCAACTCAAGAATTTCAATTTGTTTATAATTTCCATTTTTAATTGATATTATCTATTTGAGGAGAAATTGTCATAGTACCTTATTTTACATCTTTAAACATGGTTTTATTTACTTTTTGAACTTAACTAAAGTATCCGCCTTGAAGTATTTATTATACCTGATGTCTGGGCACTTTCAAAGATGATGTCTATGGCTTGTATTTTTTTCTGTATTTGAATTGCACCTTCCTTTTTATTTACATGTCTCATAATTACTTTGAACACTGTACATTAAACATAATATATTGTAGCAACTCTGGATATTGCTCTCCTCCTCCCATGCTTGATATTGTTGTTTGCTTGACTAGCTGGATGATTCTAGTGACGTCTATCTCCCTAATTGTGGAGCCTCTGATATTGCTTTACAGAGGGTCTAGCTTGGCATGTGCACAGTCACTCTGAAATGACAGTGTTTGACAGGACTCTCTTTGATACTCCCTTTCCCTGAACACACCCAGATGTTAGGTTTCACTAATTTCTGACTCATTACTTTACTCTTTTGATAATGCCCTGGAGCTTAAATTGCTCCCCATCTGATCTAATTGAATTTGACCCTTTTACTGGGTAGATCTGATGCAAATATTTGAAGTTTCTTCTGATACCAAGAGGGGTCTTAGCTGTCTTTTGACTGAACTAGTTGTTCTCACAGAACTACTGATCTCCTTTTATTTGCCCACTACCCAAGTATCCATTGTTTCTGATGGTACCCTTAGGTTTGAACTTCCACATGCTCTGTTTAAGATAAAGTCAGTCCTTTGGAGGGGTTTCTGAGTTCAATATTCTTATTGACTGTTTCTCCCCTTGGAAAAAATCTATAGGTCACTATGCCAGGTGCTGGTCATGGCAATACCCTCTGGTCTTCTCAGGTTGATTCTCTTGGTTTGGCACTTTTGCTCTATGAGCAAACTAAGTCAAGATTGATAAAGGGCCCATTATTCTAAGTCTGTAGCAACTGGAATAGAGCACTATGAGTTGGGGCTTGGTGGAGGAATGGATGCCCTAATCTCTTTGCACACACATGTAGAACTTAGCTGTTGAAATATGTGCTTGGTGGGATAAGAAATGTTGGTGATCGGTCCCTTTTAGATGATACTAAAGCCCTCACTTGGGGTCTTTGGGGAGAAAGAGCCTTTTTTTCTTCACTATGTCTACCTCGAGTGAAATTTTCAACATGCTGAGTTGGGAAGAGATAACCACAAAATGGTTTGTTGTTTAAATGTCAGACTTGCCATTCTTACCAATTTTTAGGAGGTTTTCTTGAATGAATGTGTCTGCATTTGTTGTATTCTCTTAGGTCAATTTCAAGGAAACTTATGTGTTATGTTTTTTTTTTTTGGGGGGGGTGGGCAGGCAACGGGAATCGAACCCCAGTCTCCAGCATGGCAGGTGAGAACTCTGCCTGCTGAGCCACCATGGCCTGCCCTGTTACGTTTTTAATATTTTTACCAGTTATGATTTTTTTTTTTTGCTGGGAAAGTGGTCAATGTATATCCTTGTGCTGCTATCCTGAAACGTGGAAATTTCTTTATCTTTAAATATCATAACATCATGAATTCATTAATTTCTAAGATGAAAACTCTCATACATTAATCTTAACTGTTTCACCAAGCCTATAATTTACTATCTTATTTTTGGGACAAAGCTGAGTCTTTTTTTATTGAGGTGAAATGCACATAACAAAATAAACCATTTTAAAGTGAACAATTCAGTGGCATTTAGGACATTCTCAATTTTGTACAACTTTCAGGGGTGATCCATTTTTTAACCTCTTTTTTAAAAGCATTTTGATTGAGATATAATTACACACCATAAAAACCCAAAGTATACAATCACTGTTTTGTAGTATCATCACAGGATTGTGCATACATTATCATGATCGATTTTAAAACGATTTCATTACTCCAGAGAAGAAATAATAATAAAAACCCTAATCTTCCCACATCCTTATCCCCCCATATTCTTTTTTTTTTTCACATTTTTTTTAAATTTGCATATGGGCAGGAGGCACCAGGGATCGAACTCCAGACCTCCAGCACGGTAGGTTGGAGCTCTGCCTGCTGAGCCACGGCAGCCACCCTCCCCCCATATTCTTGACACATAGTGTTGGTGTAGTATATTTGATATTGTTGATGAAAAATTTTAAAATATTACAGATAACAATACTGCATAGTTTGCAATAAGTACATTTTCCCATATACTCTCTGTTAATAATGCCTTATAATATTTCTGTAAATTTTCTCTAATGCATGAAAAAACTTTAAAATATTTGTACAGTTAATCACAGTCATTGTCCACCACAAGATTCACTGAGTTACACATTCCCATATTTTAACTTCCAACTTTCCTTCTAGTGATATACATGACTCTAAAAATCCCTTTTCCAGTACACTCACACACCTTTCAACACTGCAAATTATTCTCACACTAATGCACTACCATCACCTCTGCCATTTTCAAATGTTTAAGTTCAACCTAGTTAAACATTCTGCACCTATTAAGCAACCACTTCCCGTTCTTTAGCCTCATTCTATATCCTGGTAACCTATATTCTATATTTTATGTCTATGAGTTTGCATATTATAATTAGTCCATATTAGTGAGATCATTTAATATTTGCCCTTTTTCTCTGATGTTTTTCACTCAACTAATCTCCTTGACATTCATCCATGTTGTCCTGTGCTTCAGGACTTAATTCCTTCTTACTATTGAATAATATCTCATTGTATGTACATAATACATTTTCTTTAGCTATTGTTCTGTTGATGGATACTTGAGTTGTTTCCATCTTTAAGCAATTGTGAATAATGCCACCATGAACATCAAATGTCAGTTCATCTTCCTGATTTCATATCTTCTGTTTATATCTCAGAAAATAGGATTGTTGACTCTTAAGGCAACTCTATACTTAGATTCTTAAGAAACTGCCAATGTGCCCTACACAGAAATTGTAACATTTTTCATTCCCACCAGCAGTGAATAAGTGTTCCAATTTCCCCACATCCTCTCTAACACTTATAGTGGCATGTTTGTTTAATAGCAACCATTGTAATAGGTGTGAGATCATATCTCATTGTGATTTTAATTTGCATTTCCCTAAGAGCCAGTGAAACTGAGCATCTTTTCTTGTGCCTCTTATCCATCTGTATTACCCCTTCAGAGAAATGTCTATTCATTTCCTTTGCTTATTTAAAAATGTGGTGTCTTTTTAGTGTTGAGTTGTAGGATTTATTTATATAGACTGGTGTGCCAGTTTGAAACTGTCATGTACACCAGAAAAGCCATGTTCTTTAATCCTCATTCAATACTGCTGGGTGGGGTCTTTTTGATTGTTTCCATGGAGATATGACTTACCCAATTGTGGGTGTGAATTTTGATTATATGGAGATGTGACTCCACCCATTCCAGATACATCTTGATTAGTTTACTGGAATCCTTTAAAAGAGAAAACATTTTTGAGAGGTTCAGAACCAACAGAAATGACAGAGCTGACAGAGATAGATAGCACTGACTCAGATGCTAACACTTGAGAACAGAGACATGGACATTTGGAGATGCTTTGAACCCAGCATATGTCTCCATGAGATGTTATGCAATACAGAACCTGGAGTGAACCAAGGGAAATCAAGAGATTAAAGCCAGTACCAAAGAAGCAATGTGAGGAATGCCCACAGGAACAGAGGCTGATCTCACAGAGCACAAGGACAAGAAATCAGCAGATGCCAGCCATGTTACACTGACAGAGGTTTCCTGATCCATCAGCCTTCCTTGAATTAAGGTATGTTTCCTTGGATACCTTACTTTGGGCATTTTTCTAGGCTTAGAACTGTAACCTTCTAACTGGCTAAATTCCCCTTTTTAAAAATCTTTCCAATTCTGGTATATTGCATTCTGACTGCTTGCAATCTAGACCAACATTTAGCCTTCCAATTCAGGAAGATAGAATATCTTTACATGTATCCAAGTCTTCTTTGATTTCTTTGAGCAATGCTTTGTAATTTTCTGTGTACAGGATTTTTGCATCCCTTGGTTAGACTTATTCCTACATATTTGATTCTTTTAGTTGCTATTATAAATGGAATATTTTTTCTTGATTACCTCTCAGATAATTCATTACTAGCATATAGAAAAATAATGATTTTTTATGTTAATCTAGTATCCCACCACTTTGCTGAGCTTGCTTATTAGCTCAAATAGCATTGCTGTCATTTTTTCTGAATTTTCTAAATGTAGGATCATGTTGTCTGCAAATAGCAATGGTTTTACTTCTTCCTTTCCAATGTGGATGACTTTTGTGACTTTTCCTTGCCTAATTGCTCTAGCCAAAACTTTTAACACAATATTGTATAACAGTAGTGACATTGGGCATCCTTGTCTTGTTCCTAATTTTAGAGGGGAAGTGTTCAATCTCCCACCACTGTGTATGACATTAGCTGAGGTTTTTTCATATATGCTCTTTATCATATTGAGGAAGTTTCCTTGGATTTCTACCTTTTCAAGTATTTTTACCAAGAAAGCATGCTGATTTTTTTTCAAATGCCTTTTCTGCATCAGTATAGATGATCATCTGTTTTTTCCCTTTTAATTTAATGTGGTGCATTACATTAGTTGATTGCTTTGTGTTGAAAACCCCTTGCGTACTTGGAATAAAACCCACTTGTTCCTGGTTTATGATTCTTTTAATATGCTGGTGGATGCATTTGCTATTATTTTGTTGAGGATTTTTGCACCTATATTCATTAGAGAGGTTGGTCTGAAGTTTTCTTCTCTTATAGTATCTTCATCTGGCTTTGGTGTAGGGTACTGTCGTCTTCATAGAAGGAGTTAGGTAGTGTTCCCTCCTCTTCAATTTTTGGAAGAGTTTGAGCAGGAATGTTTTCAATTCTTGGAATGCTTGATAAAACTTGGCAGTGAAGCCATCCAGTTCTGGGTTTTACTCTGTTGGTAGGTTTTTGATGACTGATTTGATCTTTTTACTTCTGATTGATTTGGTGAAGTCTTTTATTTCTTCTTGAGTCAGGGTAGGGTGTTTGTATATTTCAAGAAGCTGTCCATTTCATCTATGGTGTCTAGTTTGTTGACATACATCTGTTCATAACAAATACTTCATGGTTGTCATTTTATTGATTTTTTCTAAGAAGCAACTTTTGGTTTTATTAATTCCATCTGTTGATTTTTATTCTCCATTTCATTATGTTTTTGCTCTAATCTTTGTTACTTCTTTCCTTCTGCTTGCTTTGTTACTAGTTTGCTGTTTTTTCTTTAGTTTCTCCCATTTCAGTTAGGTGGTTGATTTGAGCTCTTTCCTCCTTTTTAAAGTAGACATTTAGGGCATTAATTTCTCCTGCAACACTACCTTTCCTGCATCCAATAAGTTTTGATACATTGTATTCTCATTTTCCTTCACCTCAAGATGTTTACTGATTTCTCATGCAATTTCTTCTTTCACCAACTGATTGTTTAAGAGTGTGTTGTTTAACCTCCAAATATTTGCATATTTTCTGGTTCTCCATTTGTTATTGATTTCCAGCTTCATTCAATTCTGATCAAAGAAAGTGTTTTGTATAATTTCAATCTTTTAAAATTTATTAAGACCACTTTTGTGACCTGGCATATGGTATATCCTTGAGAATGTTCCATGAGCAGTTGAGAAAAATATGAATCCTGCTGTTAGGGGATGTAGTGTTTATATATATATATATATATACTTAACATATATATATATATACATAACATATATATATATAACATATATATGTTAGATCTAGTTCATTTATCATATTATTTAGTTCTCTGATTCTTCATTGATCTTCTCTTTAGTTGTTCTATCTAATGGAGAGAGTGAGGTATTGAATTCTTCCACTCTTATGGCCAGGTTGTCTTTTAGTCCCTTCGGTTTTGCCATTGTTTGCCTCATGTACTTTGGGGGCATCTTGGTTAAGGACATAGATGTTTACTATTATTATTTTTCTTGTTGAATTGCCTCTTTTATTATTATATAATGCCCTTCATTCTCTCTTATAACATTTTTGCTTTTAAAGTCTATTTTGTCTAATATTAGTATAGTTACCCCCAGCTTTCTTTTGGTTACTACTTGTTTCCCATTCTTTCACTTTAAACCTATTTGCAATTTGAGGTCTAAGATTAGTTTCCTGTGTAAAGCATTTAGAAAGATAGTATTTTCTAATCCATTCTGACAATCTGCATCTGTTGGTTTGGGAGTTTAATCCATTGACATTCAAAATTATTACTGTAAGGGCAGTTCTTGATTTAACCACTTAATCCTTAGGTTTTATATGTCAGACATACTTTTTTCTCTCTTTTTTATCTCTAAGTTACCCTCACTAATATTCTTCAATTCTGTACCCTTCTCCAGACATCTGGCTCCTGTATTTTCTTTTCAGCCAGCAGGACTCACTTTAGTAGTTTCCTTGGGGTTTCTTATTGAAAAATTCCCTCAATTTCTTTTTGTGAATGTTTTAAACTCTTCCCCATCTTGGAAGAACAACTTTGCTGGACAGACAATCCTTGGGTGGCAATTTTTCTCTTTCTGTACCTTTAATATATCATACCACTGCCTTCTTGCCTCCATGGTATCTGTACAAGTCAGGGTTCTCTAGAGGAACAGAACCAACAAGAGATATCCATAAATATGAGATTGATAAAGGTGTCTCACACAACTATGAAAAAGGAAGAGTCCAAAATCCACAGGGCAGGCTGTGAAGCTGGCAGCTCTGATGAAGTGTTTGGATGAATTCCAAAGGTGGGGCTCACTGACTGAAGAAGCAGCCAAATGTCTCTCTTCCTACTTAAAATGTTTTCACCTGATTGTGTTATCTCATTTGTTGGAGATGCACTGTAGTTGATTGCAGATGTAATAAGTAATAAATGCATTCAACTGACATGATTTAATATACCAGGCTTCCATTTTATAAAACAGCCATGAAATATCCTTGCAGAAATGCTTAGGCCAGTGCTTTGCCTGAGCAGAACACTGGGCATTATCACTTGGCCAAGTTGACACCAGAACCTAGTCATCACAGTGCACCACTTTCAACTTGGCAGCTATACCCATCACCTTGAAACACACTTAATTTCCAAACAGAACATAAAAACAGAAATATATAAACCTAATAGTGCTCAACTGTCCTGTGCACAACTGAAAATGCACTATATCTTTCCAGAATAAGGCCCAAGTCCTTGGGTAACATTCACTGTTAAACTTCGTAATTTATAACTTAAATACTATAACATGAACAATGCAACTTATAATGCATGATAAGAGGAAAATAAGATATTTGCATATGTACAGATGCAAACATAGTCATAACAAGAGAGGGAGGAAATATTAAATCAATCACAGTCCTCATCTCTGTAACTAGTCACATGATTGTAGCTCATATTTATCACTACCTTTTTCTATGACCCTTTCCATGTTCCTTTACCCTCAACAAGCACTTCAGCTGGTCATGGTTCTTTGCCAGGTGGGTGACCCAGACCTTCATTCCTGAAGTTTCTGGGCCATTTGTTGCCCTTCCTGGATTGGGTTGATGTTAATCACAGGGCATGGTAGTCCGAAGAGACGCCCTAGGGAATGTCCTGTACTCCAGGAAAAGTCTTCCTTCCCTTCATACTTTAGTTGCAGTCCTATTTCTGCTTGATAGTGAGGATCCATTTCCCCAGACAGAACAGTAATCCCCTTTCATGTCTGTTGTTTCAGAGGAATGAGAAGCCCAAAGTGATGAGGTGGCAGTCTTAACTTCCAGTTCAATGGAATCATTGTTGTATATCTTGGTTGGAACTCTCTTCTTTTTTGAAATAAGTAAGACCTGTAGACCAGCAGAGTTTAAGGTTTCAGGGACAGGAAGCAAAATGCTCCTGGTGGATCACTAGGGGTGATAGTGAGTGTGCCACTCCTATTTTCACCCCTTGATTCCTGGACCCATGAATCCTGGCTATGGGAGAAAGAACCATAAAGTGGATGTTGATTCAGAGCATAAACAGCCTCCTGAAAAACATTGCTCCAGCCCTGTCAGGTATTGTTAAATTGTTGGTTCCAAAATTGAGTCCTTATAATGCTATTCCATTGTTCTATCAACCTAGCTGCCTCTGGAGGATGGGGAAGATGGTAAGACTGAAGAATTCCCTGAGCACGTGCCCATTCCTGCACTTCATTTGCTGTGAATTGGGTTCCTTGGTCAAAGGCAATGCTGTATGGAATACCATAACAGTGGAAAAGGCATGCAAGGAAGGCAGACCCATACCCAGTGTGCATGCCTCTTACAGTTAAGACATATCACTGCCCCTTCCATGATGGAATGGTAGAAGGCTAATCACCATGGGGAATGGTGCTAAATCAGGGACTGAGTGTGGGACTCTGCTTCTGCTGGTAGATTGGGCACTCAGCAGTGGCCATAACCAGGTCAACCTTAGTGAGGAAAAGTCCATGTGGCTGAGCCCATGCAAGACCTCCATCATTAACACCATGCCCACTTTTTTCATGAGTCCATTGGGAAAGGACTGGAATGGTTGAGGAAGGAAGATGATTTATATCCACAGGATATGTCATCTTATCCACTTGATTATTAAAATCTTCCTTTGCTGAAATCAATGTCTGGTAAGCATTCACATGGAAGACAAATGTCTTAATGTGTTCTGCCCACTCAGAAAGGTCTGTCCACATACATCTTCCTCAGACTTCTTTGTAAAAACAAATTTTCCAATCATACTCTTTCCAAGTCTCTGACAATACAGCCAAACCATCAGCAATAGCCCATGAGTCAGTATACAAACACACCACTGGCCAGCTCTCCTTCCAAGCAAAATGAAACACAAGATGGACTACTTGAATTTCCACCCACTGGGAGGATTTCTTCTCACCATTTTCTACTGAGAACATCCAAGAATTCGGTTGTATTGCTACACCTGTCCACTTCAGGGCAGTCCCTGCATATCATGCAGTACAATCTGTAAACCAGGCCTGAATTTTCTCTTCCTCAGTTGGCTGGCTGTACAGAGCTCCCTAAGAGACCATAGTTCTTGTCTGGGAAAGAGAAAATAATGGGGCAAGAGTGGGAGACATGGCCACTTGGGCCACTTCCTTATGTAACTTTCCTGTCCTTTTAGGACCTACTTGAGCCCTATATCATAAATACCATTTCCATTTTCTGATGGACTGATTCTGTGCATGACCAAATTTATGGCTTGGTGGATCAGACAACACACAGCTTATGATAGGCAACTCAGGTCTCATGATAAATTAGTGGCCTATGACTAAGCATTCAGTGTCTACTAAGGTCCAGAAGCAGACTTAAAGCTGTTTCTCAAAAGGAGAGTAATTATCAGTAGTGGATGGTAAGGCCTCACTCCAAAATCCTAAGATTATGCATTGTTATTCTCCTAAAGGGGTCTGCAAAAGGCTCCGGATGGCATCCCTATTTTCCACTGACACTTCCAGCACCATGGGATTTGCTGTATTCTATCATCCAAGTGGCAGAGCAGTTTGCCCACCAACATGGACCTGCTACAGAGTTTCCTCTTGTTCCAGTCCCCACTCAAAACTAGCAGATTTTCTGGTTACTCAGTAAATGGGCTGGAGTCACACACCCTATTCAGGAATATTTTGTCTCCAAAATTCAAAGAGGCTAACTAGGCATTGTGTCTCTTTTTTGGTCATAGAAGTGGCCAGATGCAACAGCTTATCCTTCACGTTAGAAGGGATATCTTGATATGCCTCACACAACTGCACACCTAGAAATTTCACTGAAATGGAAGGCCCCTGCATTTTGTTGAGTTTATCTTCCATCCCCTGACATACAAATGCCTTAACAAGAAGCCTAGAGTAGCTGCTAGTTTTTTCTCACTAGGTACAATCAACATGATTTCATCAATATGGTGGCCCAGTGTGATGTCTTATGGGAGGGAGAAATGATCAAGTTCCCTGCAGACAAGATTGTGACATAGAGATGGAGAGTTGATGTAACCCTGAGGTAGGACAATGAACGTATACTTCTGGCCTTTCCAGTTAAAAGTAAACTGTTTCTGGTGGATCTTACATACAGCTATTGAGAAAAATCAATAGCTGCATGCCAGGTAACAAGCAATGTGTTGATTTGCTCAAGCAATGATACCATATCTGGAACTGCAGCTGCAAATGGAGTCACCACCTGGTTAACTTTATGATAATCCATGGAAAGCTACATTATGCCAGGGCAGTTGTTGCATTTCAAGCTCGGGTAATGTCGGTCATTTTTTTTGTAAACTTTTTAAACTATATAATATAACATATATACAAAGCAAAGATAAAAAAAACAACAATAGTTTTCAAAGAACTCTTCAACAAATAGTTACAGGATAGATCCCAGAGTTTGTCATTGGCTGCCATACCATCATCTCAGATTTTTCCTTCTAACTGCTCCAGAATATAGAAGGTTAGAAGGAACAAATGTTTTTTATCATCACTGTATTAGTTAGGGTTCTCTAGAGAAACAGAATCAACAGGGAACACTTGCAAATATAAAATTTATAAAAGTATCTCACGTGACCGCAAGAACGCAGAGTCCAAAATCCACAGGGCAGGCTGCGAAGCCAACGACTCCGATGGAGGGTCTGGATGAACTCCACAGGAGAGGCTCACCAGCCGAAGCAGGAATGGGGCCTC
>PVIY010010965.1:49880-67083 GCA_004026745.1 Myrmecophaga tridactyla | reverse complement strand
CTCTCTCTCTGTCTCTCTTTCTCTCTCTCTCTCTCTCTCTCTCTCTCTCTCTCTCTCTCTCTATATATATATATATATATATATATACATATACATATACATATACATATCCTATTTGTAAAGGACTTCAATAAGAGGATTAAGACCCATCCTGAATGAGGTGGGTCACACCTTAACTGAAGTAGCCTCATCAAAAGATCCTGTTTAAAATGGATTCACACCCACAGGAATGGATTAATTTTAAGAACATAAGTTCCTGGGATGCATCTAGTTCCATACCACCATACTCCACCAATGGACCCCCAAAAGACATTTTCTTTCTACGTGTAGAATGCAGTAATTCCATTAAAATATCCCAAAAATCTTAAAACATTTTAGTAATAGTACTAAGTACAAAGTGTCATCAAAATCAGTTATAGGTATAATGTGTCCTGGGATACAATTTCCCCTCAGTCTCTGGATCTGTGAAACTTTGAGAACAAATTATCTGCTTCCAATATACAAAGGAGAAACATTTGTTGGATAAACACTCCCATTGCCATAGGTAGAAATTAGAATGAAAACAGGGGTCACAAGTGCCAAACAATTCTGAAATCCTGCAGAGCATTTGCCATTAGATTTCAAGGTCTGAGAGTCATCTATGGAATGATGCCTTGTCCTCAGGTCCTGATGGTGCAGCAGCCCCACTCTTTCCAAGTGCTTGTACAGTGGCCCTGCTCTCCCCAGCAATGGTGTGAAGTCTCCAACGCTGGTGTGACAGCCAGGCTTTCAGCTCCACCCTAATAAGTATCTGGATGTTGACTCCACCAGGTATCTGAGAACACTGGGGTGGTAATACTCTTGCTGAGCAGTGGGACATACCCTTTCCACATACATGGATGGGTTCACTGCCTTCGCTGGAGAAGATGTCTTCACTCCAGACCTCAACTTCCATGATTCTGCCTTCCAAGTCACTTTTCCTTCAGTCTTTTCCTTTTATATGACTTTTAGTCCAGGCTGGTAGTGGTTCTGTTCAGATCAGGCAAAACACTTGGTTCCACTTGTAGTACAGAGGGGTCTAAGCCATAAGACGAAAGAACTTTCCACAAACTCTTTTAGGATAACAGCATTTCCAATCCTGACTTGGACTCACATGGCTGACTGGTTTTGCATTCCATTAAACCATCACGTGGAGCATTATGCATGGGGGACTCACTTTCCAGAAACTTAAAAATTTCCAAGCCATTCATTTCTGGTTTCTTTGCCCCCAGGAGTTCAGTTCTCAGTCCTATCCCTTTTCTCTCACATTTTACTACATGTTGCAAGGAGATAACAGGCTGTACTTTCTAGACTGAAATCTCCCCTCAGCTAAATATCCACCTTAGTCACTTTCAAGTTCTGCCTTCCATTTAACATCAGAACACAATTTTGCCAAGTTCTTTGCCACTTTAAAACAAGGGTCATCTTTCTTTCAGTTTGCAGTTACACAGTCATCATTTCTAACGTCTCATTGGAAATACCTTTAGCATCCATATTTCTATCAACAATATCTTCAAAGCCATCTAGGCTTTTTATATCAATTTTTCCCACCTTTCATTAGCCAATTATAAATCTGTTTTAACATTTTTGGTATTTGGCACCTACTCCTAGCAGATAGCATGAAATATCTTGGCTTTTACAATGAGAATATATTAGCTTAAGTGCAGGTTTGAAACTATTATGTACCCCCGAAAAGCCATGTTTTAATCCTGGTCCAATCTTGTGAAAATAGCCATTTCTTTTAATCCTGATTCAATATTGTAGGGTAGAAACTTTTGATTACATTATATCCACAGAGACATGACATGCCCAATTGGGGTTGTGGCCTTTTGATTAGATGGAGGTGTGACTCCACCCATTCAAGGTGGGTCATGATTAGTTTACTAGAGTCCTTTAAAAGGGGAAACATTTTCAAGAATCCTCAGATGCAGATGCTAGGAGAACAGCTGCTTCAGAGCTGACAGAGACATCATGTATGGATATGCCTGGAGTGCTGACAGAGAGAGAAGATGCCTAGAAAGGGGCAAAGCCCAACAGGCATTGACATGTGCCTTTCCCATGAGGTGCTAAGCAAGCCCAAACCTAGAGTTGTGTCCAAGAGGAGCCAACTGAAGGTCCACAAATGCTTAGAGAGGAAACCCTTGGCAACAGAAGCTGTAAGCAATGGGATCCACAGACACCAGCCACACACCTTCCCAGCTGATAAAGGTGTTCCAGATGGTATCAGCCTTTCTTGGGTGAAGGTGACCTCTTGTTAATGCCTTAATTTGGACATTTTCATGACCTTAGAACAGTAAAGTTATAACTTATTAAATTTCCTCTTTAAAAGCTGTTCCATTTCTGGTATATTGCATTCTGGCAGCTTTAGCAAACTAATACAGCTTACAATCTCACAGCTCTGAGGCCATGAAAATGTCCAAATCAAGGCATCATAAAGATGATAAGTTCTTCCTAAAGACTGGTTGTTGGCAATCCTGGACTCCACTGTCACAAGGTAAGGCACACGGTGGCATCTGTTGGTCTCTCCCTACTCTTCTGGGTTTTGTAACTTGCATAGCTTTCTCTTTCATCTGAAATTCATTCCCATATAATGGACTGACTCCTGTAAAAGAACTAAGACCCATCTTGAATGAGCGGGGTCATATCTTAAGATGTTACAAAAAAAAATCCTACTTATAATGAGTCCACACCCACAGGAATAGATTAACTTTTAAGAACATATTTTTCTAGGGTCCATACAGCTTCAAACCATCATGATACCCAACAAATAGTATGCACTACCCTTAAATGTTGACAGTTCGTAGCCAGCATCATCATCCCTAATTTCTAATTTGTCTACTGTGACTACTTTTTATTTATGCAACACTATAAATGGAAATTAAGACAAAATATTAAGGTAGTAAATATTATCATAGTAAGGACCTAACTGACATTCTCACCTCAAAAATTCTGTGAAATACAGATAGAATTTGGGGAGTAGAATATACATGAAAACCATCAGAGCCCACAGTATAAATGATGAATTAGTTTAAGAATCATGAGTCCCCTGAGTATGAAGACAAAGGCTACCCCATTCGTTGCACTCTAAAAGGTAGAGAAAGATAGGTAAGCTGAAGAGAGTAAAAACAGGCACCTATAGAAGTCAGACCTCTGATGGGAAAGAGATGGCACTCTCAAAAGGAGTAATTAAGCTCCGTTCATTAAAGGGACTATTTACAAAACTGTGGGTAAGGCTTAGGGGAACCAACAAGGGATGGTGCCATCTCCCATGGCCAGAAGCATCAGGAGCAAATACCATTTCTTGACCGGAAGGAGTGACCAGCTGCTTGAGAGAATGGCTATTGGGAGAGGGTCCCTGGGAAGAGCTGTAGCTTTGAGTAGAAAGATGCAATCAACCCACAGCAACGTGGCACGGATGGAACAAGGAAGCTAAATACTTCTGCCTCATTCTCCTTTTATCTTTGATCTTCTGATAGAGCCTCCCATTTCCTAAACTTCATTAGAAGCCAGAGGGCAAGACAGCCCATACCAGTCAGGATCCCTGTCAGAGAGCAGTATGGAGAAAGGGTCTTCTAGTGGAACAAATGTAAGGTATTCGAAAAAGTAGGAGTCTATACTGAGGAAAGCTTGGGCTATAAAGGAATGTGCTTGCCTAGCCACTGGCAGTGCTTTTTAGTTGCCATCTCAATCCTGACAGAATGTATATTAAAGAAGCGTTCTGCCACATGCCCAGTATTTCTTGTGCCTGACCTTACTGACATCATAATGGTCACCCCTTTTGTTGTAAGACCAATGATTCCAGTCTCTTCACCTTGATGTAAGATCTACTACACCTCCAGTTTTGTCCCAACTATACTTTCTTCTCTCCTCTTTACATGGGTAGAATTCAGTGTAATATTGTTCTTGACTCAACTAAAAGCCTTTACAAGCAGATGAAAAACTCCTGCCCTCTCCTAGTCTTATTCAGAGGACCAGAACACTGCCTACCATATTGAATAAGCCAGAATAAGCTAGGTTAACTGCACCAGCAAACAACCCCAAAATCTTAGTGTCTTTAAAAAACAGATATTATTTCTTTCTTACTTATACATAAACAAAGGGCCTCTACTTGACGTAACCACTCAG
Source organism: Myrmecophaga tridactyla (assembly GCA_004026745.1). Classification (NCBI taxonomy): domain Eukaryota; kingdom Metazoa; phylum Chordata; class Mammalia; order Pilosa; family Myrmecophagidae; genus Myrmecophaga; species Myrmecophaga tridactyla. The sequence continues at coordinate 62,940 of PVIY010010965.1, read as the reverse complement.
GAACCCAAGATAACAGGAGTCTCTTCAACACAAAGCTTCCATGATTTCATAAGCAAGGAAAATACAATGCATTAGGCAATGGCTCTTAAAGCTTCTTCCTAGAATTAACATGCATCATGTCAGCTCACATTTCACTTGCCAAAAGAAATCACATAGCCAAATCTGAGTTCAAATGAGCAGAGAACTGTCCTACCATATGCCCAGAGTGAGAGAAATTTCACTTGCGAGCAGTCTTGATGTCTAACAGGTATGTTCCAAGAAAAGCGTTCCAAATCCCCCAAAGAGAACCATGACATTGTAAAAAAAGTAAAACTACACTGTAAGGTCAAAACATTGTCCTTAAAGTAACAAAGGTTATGGTAACTTATTAAAGGTGTCAGTAAACATTTGAAACTATTGCGCCAAGCTGAGAGATTTGTTAGAGGCAGGCAGGGTCAAAGAGACCTTCACAAAATAGTTCCTCCCTTAAGATTTCTGTTGAATGGAAGAAATATTAACACTGTCAATCACCCTAGGAAGCAGCAAATCATGGACAGAAAATGTGACCTTAGAGGATAGGTCTTAGAATAGAGACAGAAGGGAACTTATTCTTCTATTTGGAATTATAGGGTGTGGAAAACATGGATTCTCCCCCTAGACAGTAATGAGACTTTATTCTCACTCCATTTAGGTATCAGTTGAAATGTCATTTGGCCAGAGACACACAACCTGAATATTTTATAAAGAGTAGCCATGCGCTTCTCTCTCCTCTGTTTAATAATCTTTTTGTTTATTGCACTTTTACCATCTGCCATGCTTCATGTATTTCTTTCTGTCTACCCACAAGAATGTAAACTTTGAGGGCAGAAGATTTTATTATTTTCTCAGTGTCTAAAAGAGTATTTAGAACATAGTAAGCATACATTAAATATTTTTTGAATAAATGAAGAACTGAACAAGAGCCCTACCAAGTATTTGGAGAAAAGACTGGTCTTTAACCCTGGGAGCGTCTCCACAAGGCAGCATCTGAGAGGAAGCAAAAATGATGAGTTTGGGTCTCATGGATTCCAAGTGCATCGATACTGAGCACCGCATTTTGAGAATTTCTGCTGTTCATATCCTTTCTAATCACCCCATACACCTTCGCCAGGGCCTTGCTAAATGTTTTACCCTGTTCTCAATTATTACATGGAAAATAAGGAGACCATAATATATGCTTCTCATACTACCCCACAGGAAGCAACTCTGGACTGAAGTTGGGGCCGTGGCCACTGGTAGTATTGGGGGTAATAAATGGCATTGTGGCCATTCTACAACCTTCCTAAAACCTGTTCAGCCCAAGTCTCAAGTGAGTCATTGACTCAAGAAGCATTGCCTGGCTTCTGAACTAGGCCAAGCACCACTACCAATGCTCTCCTAGTACCTTGTAATCTTTCTCAATTGCATGTGTCACACTCTGAGGTCAGTGAAACTGCCTGGCCTCCACTGTATATGCACTCTCTGATAGGTCTGGCATGTAGTATCCATTCTGTTATAAATAAATTGATGTATTAAATGAGCAAATGATTGAAATGGTACTATGGAAAACTACAAGAATAATTGGACACATCAACTATTTTCTACGTGCTTAACAAGTGGTTTACTTATATATATATACTACTGCTTTTCAAACGTGTGGAGATGCTTCTGACATTAATGAAATACAAATGTGTTTAAAAGTGTTGTTGAGTTGAAAGTAACTTTTTGAAATTGTGCATTTTCTCAATTAGTAAATGCTAAAAGTACTACTACTATCATGAGGGTATTCCATTAGTATTTTGACTTTGAAAAATCTGGCTCCAATCAAGATTGTAGAATGAGACTTCGGGGATCTACCCTCCCATATAGGCTATGAACAACAAGCAAAAAGTTAAGGAAACATCTTTCTCAAAGCTCCAGAAAACAGTTAAAGGACTGCAGTAACAGGGTAAGCCCTGAATCAAGAATAAGGCTGCTTAAAAATCGTAGGATCTCTCTCACTCCTCTCTCTCAAGCATACCATTCAATGATACTAATCACATTCACAATACTGAGAAAGAAAGGGCAAATGTGACATTAAAATTGGTAGAACTGAGTATCTGGGGGCAGAGTAGTAGTATGGTGGAGTTCTCTGCATTGGGTTTGTATTATTTTGTAACTGTTCTCTTAATTTAAAAAAACAAAAGAGGGCCACGGTGGCTCAGCAGTCAAGAACGCTTGCCTGCTACCCCAGAGGACCGGGGTTCGATTCCTGGTGCCTGCCCATGTAAAAAAAAAAAAAAAATTCTTATGCTTGAAGAAGTTGTATGATTAGAGAACTAGACTAAGATGAAATGGAATTCAGGTACAGAAAGCTGTGATACAGGTATAACACATAGGTTTATAGCAAATTAATTCAGTCATAATTTTAATTGACTCAATATAAATGAAGAAGCAAACTTATGCTAATTTTTCTCATAGACTTTTTATTTGCTTTTGGTGAAAGACTGTCTCAGATGCAACATAATTATATATTTTCTCCCCATGAACATGAAAATATCCTTCTCACCTCCAACATAAGCATACAAGCACAGAAGAAGCTTATATTATGACCAATTATAAACTCCAAAAGCTTTTACTTTATTAACTAAGACTCTATTCCAGCCAGAGAATCTTTGTGGTTTTCTTTTAACATTTCACTTGTATAGATTCCTAACAAACCTGTTTGGGAGGTTTATTTTACTGTCACTTAAAAGAATTTATTGATTGAATCAATTGTAATATAGTCAATCTAAAATTTTTTATAAAGTCTGTGAAAATAGCCACTTAGATTATATATGCCTACTTATTCCTACTTTCATTAACAGTATCCAGTCAATTTTTTAGAGCGGTGGGGATTTCTCCATCAGCAATCTACTAACAAACTTTGCAATTACAATGCTTTGGTGGAGTAATGCAGTTATGAGCAGAAATTTGGAATCCTGCAGATCAAGTGTGCAACTTACTTCTCTGTCTCTAATGAGACACTGAATACTGAGCAAGTTACTAATATCCTGAAGACCTATTTTATTCCATATAAGATGGAAGTCACAAATACTTACCTCTCAGGACATAGCACATTTCCTGGCACTTGGAAAAATTCAATAAATGCTACCTTCTTATAAACCCACCAGACATGCTGACCTTGTCTAGTGTGGGTAGAATTGGAACATCGTATCTGGTCAATTTCCTCCATTTCTAAGCTATAGAACATGTTTGCCACTTTGGGGCTTTAAAAAGAGTAGTAGCCATTTTTCATTTCCTCATCAATATGAGTCAGTTTTGTTGATTGCAGGAACCTCCTCTAAATATTATGATGAAAAGTACACCTTGTACTCCACAGCAATCATCCTGTGAATTTTATGTCCATTTGGGTCTAAAAGGAAGAGACTCCTTTCTTGGTAGTCATGCATTTTTGCAATTAAGAAAGTGAGAAACAATCTTGTAAGTTTTTTCATTAAAAAGCCTAATGTTTTAATGTATGGCCTTAGCCAGGAGACAATAGCTATGCTCATATATTGCTGATTGTAAGACATTTAACATAACATAAAGACCTGATGTAGGCTGCAAATGTACTTCATCTCTACTGAATAAATATATGGAATTTACAGCAAATTAATCTAGTCATGGATTTGATAATTGGCAATAACAATAGAGACACAGACATGGAATTAATATAAATGCTGAAATACTAATATTTTCACATTTCATCAACAAATTGGAGGATTATTTACTGATCTATCTCTCTCTTACACACATCTACACACACACACTTTTCTTTTCAAGAATTTTCCAAGATGGCCCTTAAATCTATATATACAGGGAGGTGAGAGCTAAAATACTCTGGGACAATTGTATATGTCAGAGATGTTTTTGCAATTGCTCTATAGAGATTCTAGAATTTGAAGCCACCACTGGAGGCCCATGTTTCATAAAGGATTCAGGTAGGTGAAATCCTTTTTGCACAAGGCTCTGGCTGGACTACGCTCGTGGGAGAATCAATCTGAATTCTAACCCCGACTAGAAATGGAAAAGAATAGAGCAATTTTTCTCTGAAGGAGAAAGCTTTTGATCCCAGCACTTGTAAAAATGCTATTGCCTCTCTTCTTTGTATATCCTCATTTATCCAGGCAAAAGGCCTGACTCTCCAAAGTAGATGAGGTAACCAGGTTTATCAAATACCTGATGCTCCTTTTTCCTGTGCTACCTGCAATCCAATGTACTTCTTTTCATGGGTGGAAGTGCTTAGGTGAATTAAGAATAGAGTTTAAAAATTAAGTTTATTTTGAGCCCAGGGCCTCTTATTTACTTTCTTTCTAACACATATATCTTTCTACCACTGCATTGTGTAGGAGTTTTCTAATATTCATACTCATTGAATCAATTCTTATTGGTATTTGCATTCCATATGATACACTAACTGGTTGTATTGTCGATTGATAGGTGCATAGTGTACCATATAATTATGCATATGACATAGTCAAAGTAAATTATTTCTTACACACTGTCTGCAATTTGTGTTACCTAATTGCTCCATTTAAAAACATAACTGTATTTCCATAAATGTGTGGTTGTTAGCACACAATATCAAAACAAGTTACTGGGTACATACTGAGCACAAAACTGGAAAAATTATACCTAATTCCTATTTCTATATTTAAAAAATATGCATTTAGCAGCAATTCTTTGGATCCATGACTCGATAATGGCAGGTCAACTTAAATTGAACAAGAATCCTGTTAGGTATGAAACAAATGGGCCATATCTGCATCATCAGTCTGTGCACGTAGAGAACCAAAGGTTCCACCAAGGTCACTGACCAGGGTCTGCTATATGATAGCTCCATCAGAACAAGTATTTAGTGAATATGCAGAATACAACTCATCAATTTTCTATCCATAAACTGTGAATTCGTTAAGTATGCTATTGTTAAATATATAGATAGAATGACCATAATCTAAATAATTGTAGTTACTCCTGCTTTCCTCACATTAGGATGCTAATATTACTAACATCTTTTAAATGTAGGCCTATATTTATGGGCAAATTTTAGTAATAGATCTTGAAGTAAATGTTCCTGTGTTATACACTTCATCGCAATGAATAGCAGATTCTCTGATTGACTAGTCTTTGAAATTTTTCCCTTTTACCTTTCTTGAAAAATATATAAAGTGCAACACTTCTAAAAGTGTGGTGTGAACATGGTGAGATACAGACTCATCTACTTGCATTTATTCTTTCAGGAAAGTAGAGCATGCAGCTTGGGGGAAACAAACCAATACGTACTCTCATGGTAGCACACCTCTGTGATAGAAGTTGAGGAATTTAAAGTGCAGTTTCAACCTGTCTCCTCATTCCTTTCTACTCATACCTAATCTGGTTTTAGGCTTCTCAGCTTTACCACAGAACCCTAATTTCTGCCACCGTCCAACTTCCTACACGACTCGACTGATTCCTGTGGTGTGAGTTGCATTATATTCATTATCAGTACATTTATTCTCATTCAGAAGCATTTGTTCAATTTAATTTTCACCACATATATTTATTGTAGAGTCACTACATCTCAGATACTTTTCTCATCACTGGGGACACAGATGAAAGCCTGCTCTAATGTCACTTACAAATGTCACCATTCTACTAGATATGGCAGAGAGGACAGAGGAGGGCAGAAGGAATGCAGAAATGTTGAGCAGAATTGGAATCCCAAACCCCAGTCTGTGATGCTGGGAAGAAATCAGGCAGTGCTATTGGCAGCTCCACCTATTCTAGCCACTGGGTTACCAGGCCAGATCTCTAGTGGACACTGAAAATGGCCCTTAACCTGAATTTCCAAGGCTAGCCTTAGTACTGAATAAGAGATTTCAAGTACTCTTTATTTTAAATTTTATCTTTAAACACGGACATAAGTTTTGAAGAAAGGACTGAGTCTTCAAGTTCCTTTGTAAATTTCTCAGTTACTCCATTTGGTTCTCCAGGCACAGTGGGATATGCTACATTCAACCAATTACATTTTTTTATTGGACTTATTTGGAAAAAAAACTTGAACTCATTCAGTTATACATTTATTTAAAACCTTGGAGTTCTACATGAAACAAACAAACAAAACGTCTACAGAGTGTCTCAGTTTTGAATAGTTTTTATGGTGGGTCACATGTTTTGTCTCATGGTTATGTGAATTGACTGACAGCTTTATATATACCAGGAGATAACATCCTCTAATTTGTGTAACATCTTTGTCTTGGAACAGTCAGTACACATTTAACATGGTATTATGAGCATATTGGTACTCAGAAAGATGGATAGCTTGAAAGCCATTGTTTCTCCCCTAATTATAACACACAATGTTAGAAGTTGGCTACTGATATTAGATTTAAGAGGTATTTAAAAATACATTTGTAAATGTGTTGTATTATCCACCTCTCCTGCCAGCAAGATAACTAGAAATACTTTAATAATGTCATGAGTGGGCCCCTATTTACATTCCCCAAATCATGAGTGCTTAAAAGCTTATGTCAAAAACTGTTTTAAAAGAATAATAAAAAACACACTATATCAAAATTTATCAACAATCCTATTAGAATTTATATGCAGAAACTTTTCTAATTTGGAAGCAATCCTTATACCTATCTTTTCCATACCCTAGCTAACATTTTGCTTTATTGCACTTATTACTTCCAATATATGAGGAGATAGTGCTTCTTCACATAAAATATTTGGGCTCTCACACAATATAACCTACCCAGAACATGCATGCTCAAAGGGGCACAAAAGATCTGGTTTCTTTATTATATTAACTTTTTTGAGGTATAATGTAAATATAGTAAAATGCATCTATTTTAAGGGTTCAAGTTTTATGAATTTTTACATACATGGAATCAACAGTACAACCTAGGTATGGAACATTTCTTTCCTCCCAAAATTCCCTCACATCCTTTGAAATCAAGACTCCTACCCCCAGCCCAGGCTATCAATAGTCTGCTTCCCACTCTCTACCTACTCTAGATTGGTTTCATTTGTTCTAGAATTTCACCTAAGTGAGCCACACAGCATGTACTCTTTCTACCTGGTTGCTTTTGTTCAACATAATATTATTGATATCCATACACAGTGTTGTCATGTCAGTTTTTTCTTATTTTCATTACTGAGTGGTATTCCATTACATAGACATGCCACAACTCGTTTGTCCATTCATCTGTTGATGATCATTTCAGTGATTAAAAGACATTTTTTAGTGACACACTGTCATTGCTAGCTCCACAGCTGTGTGTGTGTGTGTGATAGTGCATTATGCTCTGTGTGGATATTATGGTCTGTGGTATGTATTTGTGTACAGTGTGGTTTCGTTGTGGGGGATTTCGTGAGTGTATATGTTGTAGGGTGTGTGGGGGACATGTACATGTGTCTGTGTTGTATATGTTATATATGGGAAGGTATGTGTGTGGTATGGTGTGTATATGTGTTTGTTGTACATATGGTATATGGGAGAGGTATGTGTGTGAGTTGTAGGTGTGTATAGAATATATGTGGTGTGGGTGTGTGGTGAGTGTATGTGTGGTGGTGTATGTGTGATGTGATGTCTTTGGTTGTGTATAGACTGGAGGGTGAATGAAAGACAGGAAGGGCTATCTCTACCTACTCTATATTTGGTGTTTCTCCCCAAAGTTAGGTTGCTAGGGACATTCCTCAACTTTTGATTTACTTACATAAGCTCAAAAGTCTTTTTTGTTCTGTTTTTACTGATGGTGGTTCAGGAGAGAAGACTGGATGGCCAGGGCTAGTTGCAAAGTTTAATTTACATCAAGTTCTAACATTGCAGCCCCTGATAAATTCACCTGACTTCCTTCTGAGAGGGTCACTGGAAAGTTCTCCTCAGGTGAAGACTGCTAGAGCCTCTCCCCACTTCCAAGTAGTCTTTCATGAAGGCTATTTGCGAGATGAAAGAAGGCTCGTTTTCCATGAAGGGATCTTCCACCAAGGACTTAAGGATACTAACAAGACAAAAGAAGATGGCCTACTGACTCAGGTGGAATATTTCCTTTTCTGAAACTCTTTATAGTAGTGATCTGCAATTCACTGGGCTTCTGTATTCATTTCCTAGGGCTGCCATAATAAATTCCTAAAAATTGGTAGTTTAAAATGAGAAAAATTTGGATGACAATCAGGAGTTCTGGGAAGATGGCCTAATAGGGGTAGATGGAGTTCAGCCCTGCTCCAAGGAAAAGTTAGAGAAGGGACAGTAGGGCAACTGAGACAGTGATTCAAGAGGGCAATTGACCTGGGAGAGCCTTTTGCGTCACATATGGTGGCCCTGGTTGCAAAAGCTGAGGAACTGAGAAGCAGAAAAGTAGAGCCTAACGCTGAAGCATGGAACCCACAGGAGTGCATGGACGGGGAGACAATGCCTAGGAAGTAAGTCAATCCACATTCTTTGAACACACTACCCTCACCAGCACAGCCCTGTTACCCATGATTCACTCCATACCCCATGTACCTGAACCTGTCATGCACCCTGACTCCCCATGACCAAGTGTCCCACCCCACCAACTCACACCCCACCAACTCACAGCATGGCCCCACACCCCCACGCAAGTGCAGCCCAACCCACCTCTCCTGTACCCCTCCCGAGCACTACCTCTGCCTCCCTGCTCCCTGCAGGCTGTTGCAGTGCATAAAGGCTGCGGGTACTAACCACCATACCTAGGCTACACCTGCCCCACCCCACCCATAGTGTCGCACAACCTCACCCCGCCCTGCTTGAGCTATGGGCATCAGTTTACAGCACTCCTAGACGTGCATGTGAGCTCGGCCCTCAGTCATGCTTCCCAGCTCTGAGAAAGGCATAATGCCGACCTTCTGCCATAGCTCTGCACATGTGCACAAAGAGTCCTGCGTCCTAGAGCAGTGCACACCAGGGTTATGCTACCAGACCTGTGCACCCACACAGCTACATCCTCCCTGGCCACTGGGTGCCCTGGTTCACAAGCACCAGCATGCACCTATCCCTGCACTGCAATGCATCACTGCACTGTTGTGCCCTGCCCCATACCCTGCACCCTGCCATATATCCACCCCACAAACATGAGGAAATCAACTCCCAAAGTAAATAATCAAGATATTTACATGCAATGAAAACAACAGAAGATCACTAAGCATATCACAATGCAGTCAGATATACCCCAGACTAATGATCAAATTGAAACACCAGAGGAGTCACAGATATTGGAACAACTAATCAAAGATATTCATATAACTCTACTTAATAAAATAAGTGGGATGGCAAATGACATAAAGGAGATCAAGAAGACAGTAGAAGAGCATAAAGAGGAATTTGAAAGGATAAACAAAAAAATAGCAGATATAACAGAGATTAAAGACTCTGTTGATCAAATAAAAAACAACTAGAGGCATACAACAGCAGAACTGAAGAGACAGAAGAAAGAATAAGCGATATAGAGGACAGGACAACTGATTACAAACCATCAAAACAGCAAATGGCAAAAAAGATGGAAAAATCTGAATTAGATCTCAGGGAAAATCATTTCAAAACAAAGCACACAAATATAAGAATCACTGGTACCCCAGAAGGAGAAGAGAGAAGTAAAGGGCTAGGAAGAGTAATTGAGGATATAATGGGGGAAAATTCCCCAACTCTTATAAAAGACACAAATATACAAGTCAAAGAAGCCCGATGAACTCCAAACAGAAAAATCCAAATAGGCCTTCCCCGAGACACATACTAATCAGTCTGTCAAATGTTGAAGAAAAGCAGTGTGCTGGTTTGAAATATGTATGTACCCTAGAAAAGCCATGTTTTAATCCTAATCCCAATTTGTAAAGGCAGCCACTTCTTCTAATCCCTATTCAGCACTGTATGTTGAAACTGTAATTAGCTCATATCCCTGTAGATGTGATTTAATCAAGACTATTTGTTAAATTGGATTAGGTAGAGGCGTGTCTCCACCCATTTGGGTGGGTCTTAATTGGTTTACTGCAGTCCTATAAAAGAGGAAACATTTTGGAGAATAAGAGATTTGGAGAGAGTAGAGAATGCTGCAGCACCACGAAGCAGAGAGTCCATGAACCAGAGACCTTTAGAGATGAAGAAGAAAAACACCTCCCGGGGAGCTTCATGAAACTGGAAGCCAGGAGAGAAAGCTAGCAGATGATGCCGTGTTTGCCATGTGCCCTTCCAGCTGAGAGAGAAGCCCTGACTGTGTTCGTCCTGCACCTTTTCACTTGAGAGAGAAACCCTGAACATCATTGGCCTTCTTGAACCAAGGTATCTTTCCCTGGATGGATGCCTTTGATTGGACATTTCTATAGACTTGTTTTAATTGGGACATTTTCTCAGCCTTAGAACTGTAAACTAGCAACTTATTAAATTCCCCTTTTTAAAAGTCATTCTGTTTCTGGTATTCCACATTCTGTCAGCTAGCAAACTAGAACAAGCAGAAAATTTTGAACGTGGAAAGAAAAAAATCTACTACAGAAAAGAGAAACCACATAAGACTGAGTTCAGACTATTCAACTGGCACCATGGAGGTGAGAAGGCAGTAGCATGATATATTTAAGATCCTGAAAAGGAAAGACTTCCAGCCAAGAATTTTGTACCCAGTCAAATTGCCCTTCAATACTGAGAGAGAGATTAAAATTTTCACAGACAGACAAATCCCAAAATAATTTATCAACAAGAGACCAGCCCTACACGAAATACTAAAGGGAGTTCTGCCACTTGAAAAAAAAAAGACAGGAGAGGGATGTTTGGAGGAGGGCACAGAATTGAAGACTACCAGTAAGGGTAACTTAAAGGATAAAAAAGAAAGAGGAAAAAGACTATATAAATCTGACAAATAACATAAAAAAAGATAAGATGGTAGATTCAAGAAATGCCTTTTCAGTAGAAACTTTGAATGTTAATGGACTAAACTACAGATTCAACAGAGTACCAATCAAAATTCTAACAACCTACTTTGAAGACTTGGACAAGATAGTTGCCAAATTCATCTGGAAGGGAAACAGACCCCGAAAAGCAAAAAGCATACTAAAAAAGTAGAACAAAGTGGGACGAAGAACACTCCCTGACTTTAAAACCTACTATAAAGCCACATTGGTCAAAACAGCATGGTACTGGCACAAAGATAGAAGTATTGACCAATGGAATCAAATCAGAAGTGCAGAAATAGACCACCAAATCTATAGTCAACTGATTTTTGACAAAGCCCCCAAATCTTCTGAACTGGAACAGTCTTTTCAATAAATGGGCACGAAAGACCTGGATATCAATAGTAAAAAGAATGAAAGAGGACCCTTATCTTATACCCTATAAGAAATTTAACTAAAAGTGGATTAACAGCTAAATATAAGACTAGCACCATAAAGCTTCTAGAAGAAAATGTAGGGAAATATCTTCAAGACCTAGTAATAGGAAGTAGCTCCCTAAATTTCATAGGCAACAAAAGAAAAAATAGATAAATGGGAACTCCTTAAAATCAAATGCTTTTGTACCTCAAAAGACTTTGTCAAAAAAGGTTAAGAGGCAGCCAACTCAATGGGAGGAAATATTTGGAAATCACATATCAGACAAAGGTTTGATTTCCTCTATATACAAAGAAATCACACAACACAACAACAAAAGAACAAACAACCCAATTATAAAACAGGCTTAAGATATGAATAGGCATTTTTCTGAAGAACAAATACAGATGGCTCAAAAGCACATGAAGAGATGTTCATTTTCTTTGGCTATAAGGGAAATGCAGATCAAGACTCCAGTGAGATACCACCTCACACCTATAAGAGAGGCTGCTGTCAAACAAACAGGAAAGTATAAATATTGGAGAGAATGTGGAGAAATTGGGACAATTATGCACTGCTGGTGGGAATGTACAATGGTCCAGCTGCTATGGAAGACAGTTTGGCAGTTCCTTAGGAAACTAAATTACGAGTTGCCCTATGACCCAGCAATAGCACTACTTGGTATATACCCAGAAGAGCTGAAATAGTGACACAGACATTTTCAAACCAATGTTCATAGCAACATTATTCACAATCGCCAAAAGATGGAAATCCAAGTGCCCATCAACAGACGAGTGGATTAACAAAATGTGGTATATACATGTGATAGAATATTATGCAGCAGTAAGACAAAATGACATTCTGAAGCACATGACAAGATAGATGAGCCTTGAGGACATAATGCTGCATGAAATAAGCCAGACACAAAAGGGTAGATACATGGTAAAGGTAAAATCAGAGGCTTATAATACAGAATATAGGGGACTTAGAGATGTATAGAAGCTAAAGATGGGTGACGGTTAGCTAATGAGATTGAATTCCAATGTAAGGGAATAGATAGAAGTGAAGGTGGTTCTCTAGTGGGTCTATAAGTAATATTACCATGTTGAAGGTGAACATGATTGAAAGGGGTTTATACACCTACATGTCCCACTGATTAACACTACAAATATAAATTAATTCTTGCAAGAACTACTTCAAAGGTATGATTCATGTACAAAGAGTGTTCAAGTCCAGGGTACGGGGGAAAACTGCAATTGCATGCTATGGACTATGTTTAAAAGGAAATCATTAGCAGTACAACCGCAACAGCAGAGGTAAATAATGGGGGGAGGAATAAGGGTTAAGCGGAGGTATAGATTTCCTATTTGGCAAGGGTGTGTTTATTGGTTTTCTTTCTCTTGGGAACAGTGAAAATATCTAAAATTGAGAGTGTTGATGGACTGTGGACTTTTGGCACTATACATGATGCCTGTTGAGTGCAGGTGGCTGAAGGATACACTGACTGAGAAGTAGATTGTGAAACAACAGTGTGTACATATGAATGAATGTTGTGCTGCTACCAGAAGGAACGAAGTGGTGAGGCATGCAACAATGTGAATGAACATGTGGGACATTTGGTGAGGCTATATATGTATATATATATATATACATATTTATATATACATGTATATATATATATATATATATATATATATATATATATATATATATATATATATATATATATATATATATATATATATATATA